>SNQJ01S0023101.1:89980-114602 GCA_010110895.2 Picea sitchensis
TAGGCCACAGAGAGGAGAGGATTCATCTATGTGATGTAGGCTACATGTCAAGGGTTGAATCTGTGTGATCAAGGCTTTGTTCATCTTTGTGTAAGACTTGCAGAGCTAAGTGCAAGTGCTTGTGAGAGATTGTAGAAGGCTTTGTGCTATAGTGGAAGGAAGAAGGATCTAGCAAGCTGCGCAGATATTCTGTCCTATGCAAAGAGGAATTCAGATGGCTCTGTGTTGTAACCTGATTAATTGAAGCTAATAAAGAAGAATACTTTGTGGACATAGCCCTAGGGTGGGGGTGAACCACGATAAATCTGTGTGTTGTGCTCTGTGCCTCGACCTGATGCATTTGTCTCTTACTTTGCTAAGTTCTTGATGTGGTTAGATAGATATATTTATGCTTTGTTCTTTTGATATATGAATGAATATTAGTTCTGGTATGTAAGATGATTAGTGCTTAATCTGATCTTGTTGTGTCTAAGCGCTGAATTATCTTAGATCTAAGTACATACTGCGATGCTCTGTGTCATTTGCGAAGTATCATGAGGGTTGAATATTGATGAATAACCTATGCTAGATGATTGCTAAGTGTTATAATCATAGATCTATGTCCCAACGAAGGTTGCAGATACCTGAGTCCTACAACCACCCCTACCTCTACCTCCGGTGAGACTTCATCTGCTTCGCAGGTGTTGTCGAAAGGGCTGGTAGCTAGGGTTTTGTTGGTGCATTGTTGTATCATTGAACCCTGGGTCTGCCCCTGTGCCAAAAAATGGTTCCGTTGCTGGGGCGTGAAACTGTGATTGCTGGGAACTGAGCAGAAGAAGCTTTGTGCAAAGATTCATCCTGAAATTGTGAAAGCTCTGTGCGTGGATCTATGCCCTAGTGCGTAGTGATCTACTTGATCTGAAAAGCTCTGTGCTAAAGAAGGAAGGACATATCTGAAGGAAAGAACTCAGATCTGCAAGAAAAGAGGTTGATACTAAAGAAAAGAAGTAAGATCTGTAATCTCTATGCTCTAATAAAGGTAAGAATAGTTAAAATTTCTTAGATTTGGAAGCTTTGTGCCCTGTAGAAGTAAAATAAGTTTTTTTTTTCCCAAAGTATGAATTTAGGTATGCTTGATAGATTTTGTCCTAGATTGAAAACTAGGGCATTATTAGACGAAAGAACGCTAGATATGAATGGATCTGATAAGAATAATGAAAGATATGTTATACCTATGCATAGAAAGAATTTTTGGACTAACCAATGTATGCAGGATCCTAGAAAGAAATTTTTGCAGGCTATCCATTATGACCCTAGCAAGCAGTACAAGAAAAGTTAGGGATCATTGAAGAGAAAGAGAGGATTAACTCTTTGTTACAACTGTAGAAGACTAGGACATCTTGCTAAGGAATGCCCTGGGAGAAACCCTAGTTGCCTCTGTTGTAAGGCTATGGACCATGAAGTACTGGATTGCCCCAGAATGATTGCTAGACTTGAAAAGTTGAATATGGAGCAAGCAAACTCTGAAGGAGATCAAGATACTCAAATTATAGAACCCCGGAAAGAATCAAAGATTATGTTGCTAAAAATAAAAGAAACCCTCGATGAACATAAATATGCCAGTTTGTCATAGATCTTCAAAGAAAAGGAGAAAATCAAAGTAATAATAGGAGACTTCGACATTGACTGTGCTCTAGATGAGGGAACACAGATGAACATTTTGATAGAAAATACTTGGGAAACCCTAGGAAGGCCTGCTATGTTTCCTTCACTAGGAAAAATAGGGTTGTTTAAAGGAAAAATGGTAACCCTATGTGGCAGGATTACCCAAATAGCTATGAGTACCCATGGAGCTTCGACAGAGGAAGAATTCGAAGTTATTAAATTTATTGAGGACTATGCCCCATTTCCATCTTTGTTAAGCAAGATATGGATTGAAAAAGACCAGATCCGAAGAAAAGAAGAAAAGGAAGCCCTAGAACAGACGAAGCAAGAACTCATGGAATTTATGACTAGAAAGATCGCCTACTTGAGGGAAGAACAAGAGAATAGATATAAGCTATTAAACACCAGGGACTTGGATCTTGAATCTATAAGAGCATTAGAGGAACCACAGAAGACCGAAATACCTAATCCATATGATGAAGGTGTATTACCCTTGGATCTGAAGAAAGAATCTCAGCATCGCAAGGTGACTATGTTGAGAGAAGATAAGGATCAGAATGGAAAAAGGATAATCGAGACAAAGCTCATAGGGAAGAAGGCTAGGAAGCTAAGTAAGAAGAGGGCCAAGATTGAAAATTTACAGAATATTTCAGAAGAAACTTTGCAGAAGGAAAAATCGTAGGAATTGAGCTTCCCCGGGATCCCAGAACGACATACAACACTTCACTGTGGCGAAGAAATATAGCCATTGGACTGATATACCCATTTGACTTCTGCCCCGAACGGACAGAAAAGCATTAAAGGATCACCACCAGACCATTGGACCACACCATAACGGATTGATCAACGTTCATGAAAGCTTCATACCCATTGCAAGAAGACTGTTGACGAATTTACTATTTAGTTTGTCGCGCCGTGCTCGAAGAACACTTTTTCCAACTAAAAAATCGAAGCCTGCAGAACTAGTGATTGTCTACAGTGACCATTGCAAGAAGATTGTTCATCCTAGTGCAGCAATTTGAGATCATCGTGACCCCAATTATCTTTCTTGAGTGCGTATGTCCGACGAGCTCACCGAACTTGAGGAATCCGTCACAGAGGTCCTTCTCGATTTAATGACTGAGAGAGTCATGCCGAAAAAAAGAATGTACATTAGAGTCCAAGCATCATCGACGGGAGGAGTGCAAGCCTCCCCATTGACTGCTCTAGCAGGAACATCTCGAGCTAGTTTAGAAAGAAGAACTAAGCATAAGGACGACATAGCCAACACGAAGTTAGTGCCATCCATCCTATTAGCTTACATACCCCTTTTGAGCAGTGAGATTAATAGGGAAAGTATCCCTAGAGACTTTGAATACACCCTAGTCACTGCATATCTACCTAAAGGACTACGCACCTACCTCGTAGATCAAGACAAGGTTACAACATTGAAGTTTTGCGACTTCAACCTGGGGGACCGTAAATATTACAACATGCTCGTTCCACATAAGTACTAGACGAGAAATAAGGGCAAGAGTTTGAAGCTCATCCCTCAGCAATGGAAGATGAACCTCACACAGTCTACTTTGCTCAACGTTATGAAAATACCGCACTTCGGTAGACACCAAGAGGTGAAAGCTTGTGTAAAATTGCTTCTAACAAGTTACCACGGAGGATACCTATGGTTAGATCATCGCATAACTGTTGATCTGGTGCTAATCAATAGGATCACCAGGCTTAGCATGCAGGGCCCTGATTCCCATGAGTACTATCCTGGAAAGACCGCAGATCGCGCTCTTGCATAGGATATCAAAAAAGCCTATGGCAATGTTGAGAAAGGTGCAAGAGGATACAAGGTAGCTTCTATTGAAAGTGGCGTAGTGTGCCTCACATGGCAACTGATCACAAGGAAGTTGGTATGCAAGAATAGACCAACACAAGTATCTATATTTGTAGTTGACCTCGCAGGAAAGTGCACAGAGGGACTACAGATGAACTGGGTGAAGTACCTGGTGAATCAACTGGAGATTGATTGTAGAGAAGCCTAGGATCAGGGAAATGAATTCCATTTTAGCTGGCTCCTGATACTGATCGATTTTGTTACATGGGAGCTACCAGAAGGTGCAACCTTCCTGGACCTTGACCCCTTTGAGCCATTAGCCGCAAAGTTTAGTACATTATGGTACTCGAATGACATGAGAAAGCAATGGAAATTGAATTATGTTTTCCACATGTATGATAACCAATTGAAAGCAACCATAAGGAGTGAATGATGCATAACCTCGAACACTTTACAGAGATTCCAACCTTTGATAAAGTTCAGCGCAGACTGCCACTTTATATACCTAACCCCACGCGCCAATGAGCACCAGGAACAACTTCATTCCTATTATAAGATGACATAAGAAGACACAGAAGAGATCACCAAGGAATGGTCAGCGGGCCTCGTTGTTTTAGCAGACCCCGCATAAATGTCTGACATCGACAACCCTGGAACTGTGCAGGATACACCCAAACTGAGTAAGACAAAGAAAGACAAAATGACGAAGAAGACTGAAGAAGTCCAGGATGTTGATAACCTATCTATAAGGAATGCTTCCATTACACCAGATGAAGAAGGTGATACAGAAACTCAAAAAGTTGAAGTACTACCGCCTAATGGCGAAGAAGACTCATCGAAGAAAAGGAAGGTCTCACCTCTAAAATTTTCCTCCAGAAAGAACCGAAGAATGCCTGTAACCAAGATGAAAACTTCCCTCACGTTGGATGACTTCGATTTCATTGTTGTATTCGTCAATGATGCTTCAAAGGAAATCATAGAGAAGCAGGAGGTGAAATAAGAACAAATGTATATCCGATACTTGGAAACATTAAGGATACTTCATCAAGACTATGCCTCTTCACCTAGAGCATAACCATACTTCACTCTAGGCTAAAGGGGAGTCACACTCCTACTCTAGTGCAACTCACGTGTATACTTATATGATTTGTTAATAGCTTAACACTTAGTCATTTAATCATACATCCATGAACAAAGAGAACACTTGCAAAACAAACAATAGACACATAGATATAGTGAGGACAACACAAGACATGCCTAACGTCTGACCAAGTCTTATTATTGTGAAACATTTACATTATAAGAACTACCAACTCGGTTTAAAACATGGGCAGAATTGCATGACTCACCTCACCTCACCAAGACACTCATACATAGATCTGTCACCTCAAGAGTCGTTCATCACGATAACTTTCACAATTCATGTGGTGTGCCCTAGACATGTACCCACCACAGACTCACCATCTCTTCTCTCTTAGAATACTTCACACAGACCCGCATTTTTGTCTCATAACATGCCTCACACAAACCTCTGACAAGACTTCTCCACCTTCAAAGTCTTGCTACCATGCTACTAGACGAAACCCAAATAAGGCCTCCCTAAATTTTTCCAAAAATCATCTCAAGGAAGCACATGTTCTCCCATGTGGAGTGACTTGGCTCCTTGAGGTAGCTCATCCCTCTTTGTCAAAATCTATCACAGAACTTTGACTCTAATCTTGCTTTGTTCCCTATTGTACCTTCTTGGTTGTGCAACCTTGTTCTTTTATATGGACTCCAAACGTCACCTTCATGAATAATCGTGTTCTTTGGGTGTTTCGCGCCCCTTCACGAACCATCACCCCCAAATTAAATGACATGCCCCTTTGTGAACCCACACCCCCAAATGAACTCATGCACTCATCAACCTTCGTGTCCCTTGGGATCGACACAGCCAAACTTTGGGTGCACCTCTCATGTCGGTGTGTTCCAACCTCTTTGGTGCACCCCCTTTTTTGGTATCTTATGCCCCGTGCTTCGCCTCATACTTGAGAAATCCCCTTTCCATGTTCCCATTCCCAACATGTTAAGGGCCTAACCCCTCACGTAGGTAGAATAATATGTTTCCATGTAATAAAGGTCAATATTAATAAGGCCTAGAAATAAGGAAGAATAAGTCCAATGTAAGAACACCTAATAGAAGCTTCTAATTCTAAAAGGATCTTCCTCTAGATTGTTTTTTTCATAGACATATTTAGTATAAATAGGAGTCGAGAGTATGAGATGTTTTGTCTTGGATATTATTGTAATAGAACTCTGCTCTGCTGGAGGTTGCCCCCTCGAAGAGGCAAGTGAACATTGCTCTCAGTAATCAAAGTTCTCTTTCTGGTGTTATTCTGGTATCATTTTGGTATTATTGTGGTGTTGTTTTGGTTATATTGTTGTTCATATGCCATTTCTAGCTAGTTATTTCTTTTTTTGATACTATTTTATATCTGGAATATTACAAGTGGTATCATAGCACCTTCCTCGATAGAAAATTGTGGGTTAAATATTTTTTCAGGGTATAGATGTATTCCGATGTCTTTCAACTATAGAGATCTATCATTACGTGCATAAACCCACAATTGGGGATTCATACACGCAGGAAATATAAGTGGTACTTAAGAGGACATATATTTGTGACCCTTGTAACCCATGTTGGTACCCCTTCAAATGGTAGCACATTAGACGTCACCTGTATACGGATCGGTCTAGATCTCCTAAATCCCTCCATAGATAAACCAATCGTCCGCCTGAATTCTATAGTGCCACTGAGAACAACACTTGGGAAGATACTCTCTAGTACTTGGGTATTCGGGTAGTATGGCTAAGGGCACGGTCTAGCCTCCTTAGTTGGTGCCTTGAGATATTGGGTCGAGTACTACTGTTTGACCCCGCACGTATATTAGAGAGCTATAACATAGGGAAAACCCTTGCTTGTAGAACCCTTGAATACCCTAAGCTTTGGAAAAGAAACAAAAACAGAATAGACACGATCTATTGTCATGCAACTGTGTCTTCTGCATTCAGGTTGAGAAATTACTACAAATTTCTTCCTGTTAAGCATTTGGGCATTTCATCACTACAGTATTCTTCAGATTAGAGTATAATATCGCAGGAGTAAAAAATAGAA
Source organism: Picea sitchensis (assembly GCA_010110895.2). NCBI lineage: Eukaryota > Viridiplantae > Streptophyta > Pinopsida > Pinales > Pinaceae > Picea > Picea sitchensis. The sequence goes on from SNQJ01S0023101.1 coordinate 96,598, forward strand.
TGAGTCTAGATCCGGTTGGCACCAATATTTGAGACCTATTCCATTGGATTTCTCTCTTCGTCCTTATTGCAGTCATACCTATCATTTTTCAGCAAAAAAAAATTCTCATGGACCTGACCCCCTTCCAACGCCCTTATTTGGGATTTATCCCATTGGATTCAACTCGTCGCCCTGATCAATGTGATACACTTCACCCATAAGCCATTTTTGTGTGGTCCCACCTGCCCCTTTTCGTGTTCCCTCTTCATCATGGCCCATACCCATAGCCAAGACTTGGAATCTCACTTCAATAACTTTCACTCTAATTTCACAGAAACCCAACAAGAAGTGAGATAGCTCAGTGCCAATATTGCCACCATCAATAAAAACATGCATTTCTCCATCACTGCCACAATCAAGGAACTCAAACAAGACCTCAAAAAAGACATAGCTACCCATATTGAATCCGTCACTACTATGATCTACGCCAAGCTGCATATCCCCACAGATCTTCTCTCATCTGACCCACCTTTGCATATCGAAGGTGAAAGTTCCTCTCATTCCTAGAATTTTTAGCCCCATCACTTTCAGTGTGACTTACGCCTTTCATGTGTGGATGTGACCAAATTTGATGGCTTGGATCCCACTTGATCGGTAACTCAAATGGAACATTATTTCTCTTTGTATGGCATTACAGATGAGTTGGACAAACTCCAGTATGGTGTTCTCCATTTAGATCAAGAACATTGGCAATGGTGGCAATGGAGAAAAAATGTCTACCAAGGGCATGTGAATTGGACATACTTTGTGGCAGATCTTTATGAATGATGTGACACTGACACCAACCATTTATGCCATTTGACAATGTTAAAACAATCTGGCACAGTAGAAGACTTTATAACTTCTTTTGAGCGACTGTATTTTCGTACAGAGGGCATGTCTAATGCTTTTTTCCAAGAATGTTTTATTAGTGGCCTCAAGGATGAGATTTGTGACCATGTCCTCATGACTCGGCCTCATAGTTGGGTGGATGCTACTAAAATATCTAAGGAAGAACAACAGGTTGTCTCTTATAAAAACCAAAAAACCTCCTTTATTCCTCGCACTAAACCAATCAATCCCACTCCTTTTACCCCACTAAAGATCCAAAAATTGACCAGGGCCGAAATGGATGAATGCCAACTCAAAGGCCTCTGTTATAATTGTGATGACAAATATTTTCCTTGGCACAAGTGTAAGGAACATAAGATTTTTATGGCCACCTCGGAGGATGTTTCATAAGAGGATGTTGAGGGGCCCCTTGTGTCTGTCACCTGAACCCACTGACATGACCCCTCCCTCAGACCCTCTCGAAGTAGAACTAGTCATTTCCCTAAATGCTCTCACTGGCTTCTCTGCTCCCCAAACCCTCATGATAATTGGTTACATTAAGCATAGGAAGTTCATCATTGTTGTTGACAGTGGAAGCACCCATAATTTTATTCATCGTCGCATTGCCCAAGAAACTAATTTCTATATCTGTGCATTCAATAATTTTCAAATCACGATTTCCAATGGTGGGTCCATGAAATGTGGAGGGCGTTGTGAAAATGTGTGTCTCCAAATTGGTGAATACCACCTGAAATATCGTATGTTTTCTATCGACATGGGAATTTGTGACATTGCATTGGGTGCAGAATGGATAAGGACTTTGGGTCCCATTCTCATGGATTTTAAGGAATTAACCATGTAATTCGACTAGGAGGGCCAACAATATAATTTCCATGGCATCATCGTCAGTTCCTCGGAGATCATCAGTTCCCATCACATGGAAAATATGATAAAAAAAGGTCATTCTGGCATTATTTCCCAACTCCATGCCATACAAGAAACTAAGACACCCTCTCTGTCGCGGGACCTCCAATCCATCCTCTTTAAACATCAAGTGCTTTTTCCCAATCCCTAGGGACTCCCTCCTTCCCGTGGTGTTTATGATCATTCCATTTCCCTTGTCCCAGGAAGACTTCCTCCCAATATTTGTCCCTATCGTCACCCCTATTCCCAAAAAAATGAAATTGAGAAAATTGTTCAAGAACTGCTCAACGCAAGTGTTATTCGCCATAGTACAAGACCCTACTCTTCACATGTGGTTATGGTCCTTAAGAAAAAAGGTTCTTGGTGCATGTGTCATGAATTCTGTGCCTTCAACAAACTCACCATTAAAGACCAATTTCTCATTCATGTCGTTGATGACCTCTTGGATGAATTGAGTGGCGCCCAGTTTTTTACTAAAACTGATATTCGTTCTGGCTACCACCAGATCCATAGGAAAGAGAAAAACATTCCTAAGACTTCATTTAGAACTCATGACGGCCACTATGAGTTTTTGGTCATGCCCTTTGTCTTATGTAATGATTCCTCCACTTTCCAAAGCCTCATGAATCATGTCTTTCGTCCTTTTCTCTGTCATTTTATCTTAGTTTTCTTTGATGATATCCTCATCTATAGTAAAGCCTGGACAACTGATCTTGCTCATGTGGATCGAGTTCTCCATCTACTCTCTCATCACCAACTTTTCCTCAAACAATATAAACGTGTTTTTGGCGCCTCAGAAGTCGAGTATTTGGGTCATCTTATTGGCAAGTCTAGTGTCAGGGTGGATCTTAAAAAGAATGAAGCTATGCAAGAATGGCCTCACCCAAAGACTCTCAAAATATTGCATGGATTTATGGGTTTAACAGGTTATTATCGCAAGTTTGTTAAGAATTATGGAAAGATTGTGGCACCTCTCACTTCTCTCCTTAAAAAGAATTTTTTCACTTGGACTCCAACATCTGCTCAGTATTTTCAAACCTTGAATATGGCCATGTGCACCACTCCAGTCTTGGCCCTTCCTGATTTCACAAATACCTTTTTCCTAGAATGTGATGCTTCTGGGAAAGGAATTGGCATCATCCTTATGTAAGAGGGTCAACCTTTGGCCTTTACCAACAAACAACTGTCAGAGAAAAATTTGAGTAAATCAATCTATGAAAAGGAAATGTTGGTTATTTTGCATGCCGTGGATCTTTGGTGCCCTTATCTATTGGGTTAACACTTCCAAATTAAGACAGGTCATCAAAGCCTCAAGTATTTTTGGGAACAATGCCTTTCCTCCCTAGAGTAACAAAAATGGGTGACTAAGCCCTTTGGATATGATTATGAGATCATTTACAAGAAATTCAAATACAATGTGGTTGTTGATGCACTTTCTAAAAAATATGAAGATGACGGGTCCCCTTTTTCTCTCTCCTTCATTGTACCAGATTGGCTCCAAGTTGTTTGCCAAGAATGGCTACACGATCCTAAAAGTTCACATCTTATACAACAATTGCAGTCCAATTCTCTAGTTTCCCCATGGTACTCTTGGCTCAATGATGAGCTTCGATACAAAGGGTGTTTGTATTTAAGTAAACAGTCAAAGCTTAAATCCACGGTACTTTTTGAGCTTCATGCTACACCCACCGTTGGGCACTCCGAGTTTACCAAAACCTATGACTGGGTCAAACGTAATTTTTTCTAGGATGGTATGAAACATGACATTCATAATTTTTTGGTAGAATGTGATGTGTGTCAGCACAACAAGGGAGAAACAGTGAAATCTCTTAGCACACTACAACCACTTCCAATTCCACCTGCTATTTGGTGGGATATATCTATGGATTTTATTGTAGTCTTAGCTAAATCAGACAATAAATCAGTCATCATGGTGGTAGTTGATTGTCTTTCCAAGTATGCTCATTTATGTTCTCTTCAACACCCATTTACAGCATCCACTATGGCTCAAATTTTCATGGATCAAGTCTTCAAGCTTCATGGCATGCCACATTCTATTTTTTTTATCATGACCCAACTTTCACCAACAATCTTTGGCAAGAACTTTTCAAGCTACAAGGAACCCAATTGCATCTTAGCACAACCTATCATCCCGAGACTGATGGTCAAACTAAAGTTGTCAACAAGTTTTTGGAAACATATTTCAGGTGTTTTGCATCACAAAGGAAAAATCAATGGACTCAATGGTTACCACTAGTTGAATGGTGGTACAACACTTCTTACCATACAACTACCCACATGACTCCTTTTGAAGCAGTATATGGACAAAAGCCACCTTCAGTTCTCTCATATTTTCCAGGTGTCTTGAAGGTCCAGGCAGTTGACCACACGCTTACAGTTCGAGAGGCTATTCTCTGTACCGTTAAAGAGAATTTAGTCATGACCCAGACTCACATGAAGCAACAAGCAGATCAAGGTCGCTCTGAACGTCAATTTGCAAAAGGGGATCAGGTGTCTCTTTGATTGCAACCTTACAAGCAAAATTCCCTCAAGGATGACCATTGTCAGAAACTGGTGCCCAAATTTTATGGTCCTTATACCGTTCTCGAGCGTGTGGAACAAGTGGCCTATGAGTTATCTTTTCCCAATCATTCGAAGCTCCATCATGTCTTTCATGTTTCCTGCTTAAAGAAGGTGATTGGAACTAAGTGCCAAACTCAAGCCAACCTTCCCGAGTTGGACAAAGAAGGCTCCATTTGGCTATAACCACAAGCAGTTTTGGACCAGCATGAGCGTCGTCTATGTCAGCAAACCATTAAGGAAGTGTTAGTCCAGTGGAAAGATACAACTCTAGCAAATGCCACTTGGGAACCAACTACCATTTTGCAGTAATTTCCTCATCTCAAGCCTTGAGGACAATGTTGTTTTTAAGGGGGAGGACATGTTAGGGGCCTAACCCCTCACGTAGGTAGAATAATATATTTCCATGTAATAAAGGTCAATATTGATAAAGCCCAGCAATAAGGAAGAATAAGTCCAATGTAAGAAGACCTAATAGAAGCTTTTGCTTCTAGAAGGATCTTCCTCTAGATTATTGTTTTGATAGACATATTTAATATAAATAGGAGTCGAGGGTATGAGGATTTTTGTCTTGGATATTGTTGTAATAGAGATCTGTTGGAGGTTGCCCCCTCGAAGAGGCAAGTGAACATTGATCTCAGTAATCAAAGTGCTCTTTCTGGTGTTATTTTGGTATCATTTTGGTATTATTATGGTGTTGTTCTGGTTATATTGTTGTTCATCTGCCATTTCTAGCTAGTTATTTCTGTTCTGCATATTACTTTATCTTAGGAATATTACACAACGTGCCCACTTTCCCAACTATTGTGACTCTTGGGTGCTGGAGCAACCCCAAATTCTGTCTCCTTGAGGACTTGGGCAAGGGTGTCTGTGTCCTTCTACTCGAGGAACTTACACCAATGAACATATATTTGTAAAATAAACCTCTAGTTTTTCACTAGGATAATCATGTTTTATATCTATGTATGAGGCTTGGGCTCAACATCATTCTCTCATTAATATGCAAAATTACTTCATTTTATTTTGACTAATCTGAATAGAAGAAAAAAATGGTTGTTTTTGATGAAACATAAAACCCTATAGTGTTTGTCCCATTTTTGAATAGATGAGAAGCAATTTACATTACACTAATTATTAATAATAAAATACACACATTAATAATTAGGATTTGTATCAAGTATGAGCAAATTAAATATGATGTTGAATTAGATTACTTGATTTAAACCCCTATTTAATACAAAATGTACAACATATTTGACCCAAATCACTCATTCCTTGTGTTGGTAGGTGTAATAGCCTATCGATGCTCATTAGTCACAAATTATGTGATTGTGCTAATTATAATTATATTGACATGGATTTTGACAATTTTATTATTAAAAATTGACTATGTTGTTTTTAGCTCAAATTGATAGGCTTGATTTTGAAAAATTGATTATTAAAAATGGCCTCGTAGTCTTTCATTGATTAAACTAGCACAACAGTTAATATAGCAGCTGGAGAACGCTGAAAGGTATCGACTCGAAAATAATTTATTAAATTTTATTATTGATTAACAAATAAACGGTTGGACTTCATTTATCTGGTGTTAATATTTTAATTTCTGTTAGGTAAATATAAAAAAGTAAACACATAAATAGATGCCTTTATAATAGCTAGGAAGTTAATGATTGAAATCACAACCATTTATTTTGTGTGTCTACTAAGAATATTCCAGCCATATTTAATCATGTCCATAGAAAACTTATTAAGCACTAAACCTCTATTAAATCTGCCCATTGTCAATAGATGTAGCCTTTCATCATAATTAACTATTAAAAATCGACTACATAGACTTATTTTGAAAAAATGATCATTAGGAATTGACTACATTGGTTTATTTTGAAAATTTGATCATTAAGAATTGACTACATTGACTTTTTAAGAGATTTTTACCAACTAAGTTTTTAAAAATTAATTACATTATCTTTAATATTGATGACTACAATGACTTTCACTTCCAATTGAATTTGTACATTGACTTTCATTCAAATTGATTTTGATTTTAATTTTGACAAATTGATTACTACATTGACTTTAACTCAAATTGACTTTGACATATCGATTTCTACATCGAGTTTCATTCAAATTGATTGTTGTTGATTTTGACAAATTGATTGTGTTTGATGATAATTCAAGTTAACTATGATTGACTTTGACTGAAATTTATATACTTACGAAGAACGGTTCAATGTAGAAGATTCAAATTAATTATGATTGCTTAACTTTGACTTTGATTTTGATTGGAATTTAATACGCTAACGAAGATTGGATGAATGTTGAAGATTCAAATTAATTATGAACTGAAATTGTATATGCTTAAGAAGAAAGGTTAAGTGTAGAATAACTGGTTGATTTCTTCTGCGATATTACTTCTATGGCTTCCTAATTTTGGTCCTCCTTGCAGGCTATGTACTTGAGGGTTAAAAGTTTATTTATTTATACGTCTAGAATCCATTACTGTGTGCTTGAATACAGATCTATGGCACATTCATTTCCCACATCAACGATCTGATCGGTGACGAATATTCAGCTATTCTCCTTGTTTTAGTTTTTGTGTAATTATAATGGTCGGTGCCTGGGCTCTCTTGTTTCAAGTCCTGGTATTCATCTCGCAGCTTGCAGAGTCCCATGGAAGTAGTACAGGTTTCTCTTTCACATCATTTGGCAAAAGCAACAGCAATCAGTTGATATATATGGGAAACGCTTCGTTTTCTCCTTCACATGGTTACATCGATCTCACTCCATCGCCAAACGGTACATCTACGGATGAATATACTCAGTTGCAGAACCGCATCGGAAGGGTTCTCTACCATCAACCGATCACCATCTGGCCGGCCACATTTACGACCACCTTCACCATGCTCGTCCGCAACATCACCAGTCCCGCCGGGCAGGTGAATTTAAATGGCGACGGGGTGGCCTTCATCATAGTCCCCAATGACAAACCCTTTCCACCAAAACGCAACGAATCAGCTGGCCAATTTCTGGGCTTAGTCGAGGAATCAGCATACCAAAACGCAACGAATCAGCTGGCCATTGAATTCGATACCATCCGGAACATCTTCGATCCTGACGATAACCATGTCGGCATAGACGTCAAGAGCATTGTATCGGACGCGACCGCCAATCTGGGACAACACAGCATCAACATCAAGTCAGGGCGGCCAATAAGGGTTCGAATCGATTACGAGGGTTGGAACAAAACCCTGCAGATATACGCCACCTATGCAGACCAATCAATTCCTTACGCCAGCATCTTGAACCGAACAATCGAGCTATCAAGCACCGTTCCCCGATCAGCCTACCTTGGATTCTCCGCGGCAACCGGGGGTTCTTACGAGATTCAGCGTATTTTGGACTGGAATTTCAGTTCGGTGAGCTTGCCCGAATGGTCTCTGAATATAGCGCCCGTGAATGCACCGAGGTCGGCCGGAGGATCGACAAGCAGGAATCTGAAGGTCAGCCTCCTTGTCGGTTCCGTTGCATCCTTGTTGGGGTTATTGTCGTGGTTCGTCGGTAGAACTATCAAACGAAGAAGAGGTGCCAGGAAGATCTCAGACCGGGGGCTGAGAGGGGAACTAGCTATAATAGAGGACCGATCGGCAGCTTCACCCTACGCCCCTCACCGGTTCTCCTACAAAATTCTGTCGGAAGCGACAAAGAACTTCAGCCAGACGGAACTGCTGGGAACCGGAGGCTTTGGGAGCGTTTACAGGGGAACCCTGGAAGGCCGAGACGGGGCTGCGGCACTTGTCGCAGTGAAGAGAGTCTCCGCCAGGTCGCGACAGGGAAAACGGGAATTCATCTCGGAGATCGGCACCATAGGCCGACTTCGACACAGGAACCTGGTGCGGCTCCAGGGCTGGTGCCACGAGCGTGACGAGCTGCTGCTCGTCTACGACTACATGCCCAACGGGAGCCTCGACAAGATCATCTTCAGGCGGCCAGGGGATCAGCATCAGAATCATAATCAGCCTCCTCTGAATTGGGCCCTGAGACACAGAATCTTATGTGGGTTGGCTTCGGCGATGCTGTACCTTCACGAAGAGTGGGAGCAAAGAGTCGTCCACTGGGACGTTAAGCCAAGTAATGTCATGCTCGACGGGGACTTCAATGCCCGTCTGGGTGACTTCGGCCTCGCCCGGCTCATTGAACACGACGAGAAATCTCCGGCTGTCACCACCAAGCTGGCGGGGACGCCTGGCTATTGGGCGCCAGAGTGCGGCTACACCGGCAAGGCCACTGCAGAATCGGATGTTTTCAGTTTTGGGGTCGTTGTGTTGGAAATGGCCAGCGGGAAGCGGGTTGTGGAGCGAAGTACGCAATTAGCAGACGAGAATTTGATGGATTGGATATGGGGGCTTTACGGGCAGGGAAGAGTTATCAATGCGGCGGATTCCAGATTGGAGGGAGATTTTGAGGAAGAACAGATCAAACGAACATTGATTTTAGGACTTGCCTGCTCGCATCCAGATCCCCAGCTGCGTCCTTCAATCAGACAAGCGCTGCAGGTTCTCATAAACCCCGATGAACAGTTGATGCTGCTTCCTTCTTCGAGGCCATTGGCTATATATGTTGTTTTGCCACACACAGCCGCACATGATTCTCGTTCTACTTCCTCGTGTTCAAATGATGTTGCTCGCGCCAGGTCTTCTAGCAGCATTGGAATGGCGTACACTTCAGATTCAACCCTACATTATGGTAGATAGAGGTGAAACTCCGACAGACCATCCATCCTATAATTTTACGGCATCACATATGAAAACACGTGAAATTTAGTTGAATCGTGATTCAAATTAAGGGCTTCATGCTATTTCCTTATTTTTCTTTAACCAGAAAATGAATGCTCAAATCTGGCCTAATGGTGGTGGATACCCATCCACCTACGCCATACCGTTCCTCCGCGAATGGTTCTAAATAGGCTGGGTAGCATAGACTGTGTAGGCCAATGAATTTAACTACAAGGAGTTAAATGTTTGGGTTCCGCAGGAGGGTTGGAGTCTATACTTTACTTCTTTATTTGGAGTACAAAAGCCAATAAAAATGAGTGGCACAGACTGCAGAATAAAGTTATTTACTTGGAATTAAATGTTATTGGGTTTGGCAGGCGAGGAGACTTGAGTTTAATATTTTAGTTTTCATTTTTTTTGGTTTACAATGAGTTAAAGGTAAGAAGTTTGGAGTTTTATATTTACTCTCTTTTTTGTTTACATATACATAAGACTAGCACGTCCACTATTGCAGTGGATGGTGAACGCCACAGTCAATTTAACATTTTAAGAGTTCATTTAAAACTTCACTTACCTGTAATTGGTTTGCCCTCATACCCTACCCTGATTGTAGAAAAGATTGAATTCAACAAACATGAAAGAAAAAAGAAAATACTATTGAAAGAAATACAATACATAAGATATCCATGGCAACACAAAATTCAATTAAAGAAGTTAGTTTGCTTCCCATTCACCTTCGATTTGATTAAATTAAGCTATGTAGAGCCTGGTACACAGATGGTGCAAAATACAAGAGTCGGCTGTGCCAGGAACAAAAGCACAAACGCAGGACAAACGGACACAGCTATATGGTGGTTTATTTGAAGGTGCAGTTTTTTAACAACAAAATTTTTGAATGCTGGTAATAAGTCCTTTGTGAATTGAAATTTTGATAAGTACGATGCTTAATATTCTCAATGATTTTTTACATTACATCGTTCTAATGTTCCTTATAATCCTGATTATAATGTTCCTTATAATCCTGATTATGTAGCATTACATTGTTTGAAAGTTCTTGCACAATCATGTCTTATAGACCTCTTGAATGATGATTTATTGGCAAGACTTTTGGTATTGTTTAATGAAGAATTTAAGGATTATCTTAGTTATCATTCTCCGAATGAGAGATTACACAAGTTTTTTCCACACAATTACTATTACCTTAAAAAAAAATCATAAAATTACCCTTATCCTTGTCTCACACACTCTTATCACACACTGTTGTTAAGGAACTAAATTCTACTATCAAACTCAATCCCAAACTTAATGTCACAAGAGCTAAATTCTTCAACTAACATACCCATTTCTATTGTGGTAACTATAAACACATGTCAATGAGACTGAATTCTTCATAAAAACGCATATCCATCCCGAATGTGGTCAATGCCCATGACAACTGATGTAGATTCAATGTCAACTCACACTGCACAACACTTTCATAAACTTAATCTGAAAACATGGAAACTTATGCTCTGGATCATTTCTTAATCAAAAACCATATGATAAGCAGACAGCAGGGTGTCTCTAAAACCATATACCTAATTATGTATCCAATTATTAGGGTGTCTCTCAAACAAAATTTATATTTTATCGATATAAATCCACCAGATTTCAACCAAGAACACCAACACCTTAATTAAGGTACACGAATTTGATATAGATTGACTCAATTTTTAATTAGGGCAGCCACTCTCCGACCTCCTCCTTGATTCCTGCAGTTATGCTCGAATCGAATCGGTCTCAGATATGGAGATAGAATCGAAGGAAGAGCTAAAGGCAGCACTGAATTTGATTCACCCAATTTAAAACCAGAAACAGTTAGAAAATGAAAAGTTAGAAAATGAAAAATTTAAGGAAATTCAAACTTAGTAATAATTTCAAAGGATAATCATTTAATTGTGATCATTATATCAGTCAAATTGTTGGGAGGAGGGAGTCCCTTGTCCCACAAACAAGGGGTCTCATACACCAATTTGGTGTGCTGGCTTAGCCGTGACCTTAAAAATAAATTATTAGTAGTAGTAGTATTACAATAATTTCTTAATATGATTAAGTAAATGTTAAAAAACTTAATAATCTTAAAAGTTAATCATTTAAACGTGATCATTATATAATACTACAATAAACTGCATTCAAAAATACAAAAAAATATAATAATGAAAATTAATTATTTTTCATCAGTTTTCATTTCCAAATTTATCATTTGATATATATATATATATGATCATTATATCAGTCAAATTGTTGGGAGGAGGGTCCCTGTCCCACGTAAACAAGGGGTTCCATACACTACTCCCAGGTTGGTTTAGCTGACCTTGTACAAATTATTAGTATAGTAGACATAATAATTTCTTTAATATGACGAAGTAAATGTTAAAAAACTTAATAATCTTAAAAGTTAATTATTTGCGTGATCATTATATAATACTACAATAAACTTCCAAAATATTGTGTATAATAATGAAAAACATATTTTTCATCAGTTTTCATTTCCAACTTATCATTTGATATATATATATATATATATATATATATATATATATATATATATATATTTAAATGTTTTATACTCATTAAGTGGAATTTAAATCAAAATAAAAACGATAGTAAGTTTTCATTTTCAGATTTATCCTTTGATATGTATATTTTTAAATATTTTATACTCTTGTTTTTAGGTGGGATTTAAATCAAAGTGAAAACGATAATAAATGTTATTCCCAACCATTCAAGTATACCCAATTCAACTACAATTTATTTAAATATGCATAAATTTTATAATTATTCTTAATTATTTTTAGCATGATAGCAAGGTATTAATTGCTTGCACAATTTCTGAACTCTCAATTTGAATTATTTTTCAATGTTCTCTGAAATCATAAATATATTTAGAAAGAGAGTTCTAAAAAATGACTGAGTATTGTTGATTCAGAAAATCAGATACAACAATTCGATGCCTGGTACTTTAATCTTTGAAAATTCAGAATGGAGATCTTTAATCTAAGTGGGCAAGTAATGTGCCTACATTACTGATTCATTATTAATTAATATAGTACCGGTGCCCTGTATGGTGTATTAATCTTGTTCGGAATTCAAAAAAATTGCAATACAAGCACATCACCAAAAGAAAAAAACAAATCACGCACAAAAATTTTCACAGTATAACAAAATTTCCATCGCCGGGAATACTCTTCGAAGTTCATTCAACACTGCAAGCCAATGGTAAATGCTTGTAAGTCTAGCTCTTCCTTTGTGGTTTTGAATGAGAGGGTCGCAAGTACAGTGCTTTACATCTTGGCGAGTGATAACTAGCTTGCTATGCAACATTGCATGGTCAACTATTATATATTATATATATGGTGGTCAATATCTAACTTGCTAAGCAGTTTGAATTACTTTCAAATCTAATAACTTATATTTGATCTGTCACAACATTTAATACTACTTAACAGAATAGATATTACTAATCTTATATGTACCAGCTGCCGCAGCAAGGCAGCTTGTTATTGCTAGCCTGAATGGTTAACAGAGAACTTAGCCTTTCCCAAAACTTCGTGCCTTCTTTTCTCAGGACAATCCCTGCCAACAATGAAAAACCCGACCCCCTTTTCTTGATGGCCTCTTCCCCGCTTTTTTCCCCAGGTTTTGGCTATCGAATTTTGTGGGGGCATTCGTATGGCATCAAAACCCCGACCTTGAAAGTTCAGTTCTTCTCTGTCCTATCAAGATTTTCGCCTGCACAAGAACCGAACTATTTGACAATGTGGATGAGAATGAAGTAAACTGAACTATTTCACAATGTGGATGAGAATGAAGTACAGTCAACTACGTTCGCGACAAGGGCAGTCGAGTTCCCCACGACTGAGATGTAGGAGCAGGCCAGGGCATTAGGTCACATAGATCTAGTGCTATCGTAACTACCAATGGATGTATTGCAGGAGTTACAGATGAGCGCAACACAAGAGTTGAACGTGCGTGCTCAGAAGACATCTACTGAGCTAGTAAAGATTACAATAGAAAATGTGGCCTTAAAGACAGAATATAGCAAAGTGAAATAAGAGTGCGGTGAGGCCGTGCAAAAAGTAAAATGAACGCAACAGGCATTCAAGTGAGTCTATCAAGAACTCCCAGAAGCACAAGCCGAGAAGGAGGTCCCAGTGGAAGATCAGGTCACTAAGATAAGTAAAGCCTTTCAAGGCTTCCTCACATGCATAGTGGATCTGGATGCATGCATTACACCAAGTACTCCACCTGAAGAGAGGGAGACAAGGAAGCAAACTACGACAACGATTGATGACATAAAAACTCTAGAAGTAGAGTGTGCGCAACTATATACAGAAACTATGGGTGTTTGGATACAAATGAATCAAGATAGGGGCCAATGGGAGATAAGTCAGAAGAATCAGACTATGTAGGGAAATGTCCAGAAATTACAAGCAAGAATGGGCACATTGCCACCAGTAGAGGTGGTAACTACGATGAATGAAAACCAAAAGTTGTATTAAAAAATGAATCTACTTAGGGTGCAAAAGCAGGTCCATGCGTAGAAGATAAAAGTTTTGCAAGAAGAAGCATATAGAGTGACATCAACCCTCACAGCGACTCAAGGACTCATCAAACATGAAGTTTAAGAAGGTGTTGAGAAGGTGAAGGATCGCGTGACAAATGAAACAATCGATCAAATTTTGTAGAAGGAACTAAAGGTCAAGGAAAAGACCGTAACAACGAAGGCGACTTTAGACTCTTTCATGGTGCACTGGAAACAGGCCTGAGTGGCTCGAGACGAGCCACAGGTAACTGCTGGGGGCTTGTTGGAGAAGCATTTTCCATAAGTTTTGGGATTTGCGCCAAAAGGAAGTCAAAGGGAGAAAGGCAAGTAGAAGATGGACCAGAGTGCGCGACGAAAGAGGACGCCAAGGAGCGCGACAAAAGGATGTGCGACGGAGAAGCACACAAAAGGCGAAAAATCGTTATAAACCATGGGGGTTGGGGACATGTTGTCCACTTTTGTAACGATTTTTGGGGAACACTTTGTCCACTTTTGTAACTGCCTTAGCCCTATTGGTATGTATAAATATGTAAAAGGGGAAATAGTGAAAAAAGGGCAGAGAGAGAGGGTTATGATGCATGTAAGCTATGAATGTTTTTTGAGTAAGGGAGTCGAGCGAAGGAAGAAATTTGTAGTATGACCGAGGAGTGTACTTGCACTGCAACAGAATGACTAGGCAGGTTTGGGATGATGTCACTATTGCATAACTTGTAGTGCAGTGCACAATGTAAGAAAGCTATTAATGAATAATATAAGAAGCCATTCATTGTGGATGTAGCCCAAGTTGGGTGAACCACGTAAATCTGTGTATTGTGTTGTGTTTGCAGTATATGTTTTTTTTTTGTTTATGCTGAAAGTATGGATCATATATGATGTTGTAATGTTGCGCATATATTATGTTTCATAAGAAAGTAATTGTTAAGTTATGGAAACTACACACATAAGTAAATGACTTGAATGATGCCTCACTTCCCCTCATCACTGCAAAACTTTGGTTCCTGCAATCCCTCTAGATGCATAGGGTGAGACTTCACTTGCTCTGTAGGTGATGTTGAAAGGGCCGGTATCTAAAGGTTTTGTTGGTTTTTGAATGATTAACCCCGGGTTTGCCCCCTGCATGCCAACACAGGACATAAAGCAAAAGGTTAAGGACACAAAGTTGGTTGAGTATGATTTTATAGATGCCATCATGTTTTCCACAGGATTTTCACTACATGGAACTCTGACATAGTATGTGTGTTCATGGGATATTAAATAATACCCCTAATTTCACTATGTATTAATAAATACCCCCAAAAAACATTTTTGTTGGAAACCCCTTGTACCTTGTACCCCAAAAATATTTGACACCCATTTTGGTGCGCAAGGTATGTAAGATATTTTTGAACTCTGGCATTGATTGGTCCCTTTCCTTCCGCAGTGTTTTCCATCTCGTATACATGTCGTCGTAAATTCCAACACGGTAGTATTGTTCCTTAATAGCATCCCTGAAGGACTCCCAAGTGAGTGTGACTGTAAATAATGAGGGTTCCTTTGTTTCCTTTTTCTCACAGAAAGTCTCCCACCAATATTTGACATGGGGGATGGCTTTGAGGAGAACAAATGTAATCTTTTCTCTATTGGAAAAGTTATGGATAGAAAAATACCCTTCTAGTAGATTCAACCATTTGTCTACAACATTTGCATCTATCTGACCTTCAAATATAGGAATATCAAAGTTGATTTGTACCTTTAAGGGGGCGGTGCCTCCGCTTGAGGAAGATGTGTCGCCTGTTGGTAGTTGTCGAAGGATTTGTGCAAAACTATCCATCATCTCATTCCTCTCTTGCGCGAGGGCTTCCTTGAGAAACAGTTTGAAAGGATGTATTATCCCATAGTGTTTCTTTTCTCCCACCATGGAAGGTATATTGGGCATGTGATAGCTCTTGTCCTCAAGAGAAACAAGCTCGAGACCAAATGTAACACCCTATTTCCCCCAGTTTGTAAAAATAACTGGACTGGCCAAGAACTGTGGCAAACTCATAAATGTGAAAATGTGATGTAAATGGACCTAGTGGAAAAGGTCAATGAATGTGAATAACAATATGAATTTATATTGCAGGACTACTGAGAGGGGATGTGTAGAAAAAGGGACCACGATGGCAGTGGAAGGAACCTGGAAAGGTGGTGTTAACTTCCACCGAGAATTAATACCGTATTTGGACTCCACTGGCTTGAAGAACCAAAAGCGGCTCGTTGGCCCCAAATTAAATGTCTCGCTCGCTGGTAGGTAGATGGCTCCTCATAAATTTATGAGGGATGGGGAGGTGAACCACCTATCCATAGAGTCGTCAAGCCTCACCAGCGCGAGGGAAATCGCACCACACGTAACCTCGCAAGAGGATAAGGCGTGGGGGAGAAGTGATTTGGGGGGGGAAGAGGCGAGGGGAGAACTCTGGTGATATGCAGAGAGGAAGGAGTGCAACCTTCACTCCTGGTCACTAGCAAACAGAGATGCAGTCTCATAACATCGTCGTGTCAGCTCGGGGGTGGCTAGTGGTAAATCCGTTGGGAGTCGCTGAGCCTACAGTTGGGTGGAAACGAGCACCCCTCTCAACAGTTGCATAACCTCTGGTGTTACTTTATGATAAGTGTTTTGCCTTTGGCATCTTGAAATATATGTATTCTAATAGTTATGTTCATAAGCTGTGAAATTGTGAATGATTTCATTATAAGAATGTCTGTATGGTGTTTTTATCACTACTGGTAGATGCATGTTTAAAATGGAAAGACTACGTATGGCTTAGGTCTTCATAAATAGCCATTTATATGCTTACCGACCTAATTCAGACTGCATGTCTGATTCGTGGGAGAAAGGTACCCTTATATGCCTCAGACAGTACTCTGGGTAAAAACCTCCCCATAGAGATACCCTCCTTGAAAAACCCATCAAAAACCGGGAAAGAGGATGTGAAGGTGCAAATCCTTAGTAACCCTGCACGAAGAGGAACAATCCTCTTGAAAAACCCGAGATGGCATCATAAGGATGAAGTATCGAGTCGACAGACGAGATCCCGTCGGGAGATCTGTGGTCACTCATGACCGTCAGATCGGGAGAAGAAGATGGAGTGTTAAGTGCCTTAACCCTGATAGGTATTGATCGATGGACGAGATTCCATCAGGAAACCTGTGGTCACGCATGACCGTTAGATTGGTAGGAGTAAGTAGGGTGTTAAATGCCTTACCCTTTTGTTTCTCTGTGTCTTCGTGGGTAGCGAAGAAATCGGGACCGTAGATCTCCAAGGTCCATGGGAGTATCTGGACCATTGATTTTTCCACGTCCAGGGAGTCGTGGAAGAATGCACAGGTAGGAACCAATATGAGCTGTCAGATCTCGGCTGGAAAACCTGACAGCCGTTGGATATGTCAGGAGTTACCCGAGGGTTAAACCCCGGTGGATAGGGGCGAAAGCCCCAGGATAGATCTGGACCATCAGAATAATGGAGGCCACGTGTCGTGAGATTACCCATTTCGAGAAATCAGGAATTGTGAACTCGAGAGTCCTGATGAGAAGAGTTCAGGATTTTCCATGGTGAAAACCTCGGGATAGATCTGGACCGTCCGAATAACGGAGGCCACATGTCGTGAGATTACCCATTTCGGGAAATCGGGAATCGCAAAATCGGGAGTCCTAGTGACAAGAGTTTGGGATTTTCCATGGTGGAAACCCCAGGATAGATCTGGACCGTCCGAATAACGGAGGCCACGTGTCGCGAGATTACCCATTTCGGGAAATCAGGAATCGCGAACTCGGGGGTCCTAGTGACGAGAGTTCGGGATTTTCCATGGTGGAAACCCCGGGATAAATCTGGACCACCCGATATCGGGAAGCCACGTGTCATAAGGTTACCCATTTCAAGAAATCAGGGATCAGGGATTCGGGAGTTTTGCTGACAAGAGGTCGACCTCTCACCTTGATAAATCCCGATGGAAATAAAACTATAGTCATATGATAAGAGGTCATATCGACCAAAGAATAGCCAAGGGGGATAATTGGCAAACAAGACATGTTCGACACTTCGGCATTTCGGTACTCGGGACACCAAAGGGCATGCTTCCCTGTGCCAACAAAGCCCAAAATTAAGACTTGCAAACCCCCGCCTGTTAGTGTGAGGGTTAATTATCGATCAACAGATGAGATCCTTTCGGAGGATCCAGAGTCTGTGATGGCCGTGAGATGTGAGGAGGAGATGCCGGTTTTAAGTCGGGGTGTGAATGCGCATTAAGGTGAGTAATGAGTAGATATAGATGGTTAG
>SNQJ01S0023102.1:76759-89776 GCA_010110895.2 Picea sitchensis
TATTCTGATCATGTGTCACTTTAGTTATGATGTCATGTGTTTTTGCATTGATATGAATTAGGTGATGTTGTTAATTTCTTATTTGTTAAAAAGAAAAAAAAAATTCCTATTGTACTTCGCTATTCATAGACATAACGAAGGGGGTCGTTACATATGGTATCTTAAGGGAAATTTTTTGATATTGTGCAATAATTAATATGTGAATTTATTAAAAACCATTATGGAATAAAAGAGTTGATTTATTATTATTGATTCTTTCTAATACCCCTCAAATAAAGTAATTATCATATTTGAATGTAGAATTAGTGAGTAAATTTGATTGTTGTTAATTTAATTATTATGCAAGATAATGACTTGCCAAGTTTCCTTAGTTATTGGACATATGTAAGAGACAATATTTTTATTTAATTTAATGAAGGGGAAATAAGGAACAACCAAGTTAAAAGAGATGGTCATGAATCCACGAGTGGGGAACAAGTTGGAGCCGGGGAAAAAATGACAAATGTAAAAAGTCAATTTTGATAATTGACACCCCTTGAAAATGAGGGATTTCCAAAGATGCAAAAATTTCCAAGGAAAGAAAAAGAGCATGGAAACACTAAGACCTGGGAAAAATTAACATATATACACACGTGTGAGGAGGCAAGAAGTTGTTTAACATGTGGGGGAATGAGTTCATTGGTAACCATTTATGTGGATGAATAATAGGAGAACAAAAGAGTTGATGTGGGAGCTCTGAGGTGTTAGGAAACTATTGAAGATACAAATATTGTTGTAATAAGAGGCTCGTTTTCAGCCTTATGGATTCATGATCAAACTTGGGGGCGACTCGATAAGTGATCCAAGTTTATTTTTATTTAAATTGTTTAACTAAATATCCATATTATTATTAGTGATAATATAATTGTAAAGATAGATCAAATTTAGATGCAAATGTTCAATTTCAGGATAGATTATATTGAAGGATGTCCATATTAATGGTTAGTGCTTGAACCAATAACTTGAACATAAACTAGATCTATATTTCTGAAATAATTATATTTCCTATGGTTTGTATTATATTCCATATAACAGTTTATATACATAAAGTATTTCAAGACTATTGAATTTTTTCCCAGTTGTAGAATGAACATAGAGATAAGCATTAAATCATAGTGCCCAAATGTTCATTCTTTTGATTACGAAAAGCTTACACCGATTTAAAAAAAATAGATGTCTCGTTCACAATAGAATGTTATACATTCATGCAAACCTATTTGTAATATAGTAATTGTTAATAGACAGTGTTCATATGAAAAATTCTTTGAATTGTCTCTCTTGGAAGCTTAGTGAGGAACCCGAGTACCTTTCCTTGTTCTCTCTTCACAAAGTATGCCATACAAAGGTGCAACCGGGAGGGACGACATTCACAAAATAAAAATTAGTATTTCATTAAATAAGGTATGCAAAGGATTAATACACGTAATGATTTTGGTAGTAACGTATCAAATACTTGACCTGTCAAATTCGTTCAATCCACTTCATAAGGAGATCTCATTTAAAAGACCTAATCTTTATAAGGAATGGAAATTCTCTATAAATTATGATGTTTAGATTTATATATATATTATCCATAATGTTTATAAGAAATGGAAACTACTATGTTGCTTAGACTCATATAGTAATATGTTATATATAAGTTCAAATAGATAATGTTGGTTAGAAGTTGTATAATAAATCTCAAGATATGGGATAAGTAATATATAAATGATAATGGAATTTTTTATAAGTAAACCAAATGATTAGTAGTTAATTGTAATGCTAAGAAATTGTCTGAACGATTTTCCTCTTCCTATTGTATCAAACTTCATAAGTATTAAGCAAAAAGAAAAAAGAAAAAATATATATATGAAGTTTGAGTATGTTACAGTCTTGTTTCCTAATTTAATTGCAATCTTTTTTCTTCGCATCTTGAAGAAATATTTTATTACCATGACCTTTATTATTTCATGGATTAAAGTCTAAAAAATGATTTATTGAGATCTTTGGCTTATTTATTATTGGTTTGTGATCCTATCACTTTAAAAGGCCAAAGTAAATTATATCATGAAAAACTTGTTATCCATGGTTGTAATGGTTTTTATACATTTCGATTAATTATATATGAAGTTTGAGTATGTTACGTTCTTGTTTCCTAATTTAATTGCAATCTTTTTCTTCGCATCTTAGAGAAATATTTTATTACCATGACCTTTATTATTTCATGGATTAAAGTCTAAAAACTGATTTCTTGAGATCTTTGGCTTATTAGTCCCTGTCGTAGGCATAGAGGAACTATAACGATCGATAATTTGTTGACCTCGTATTAGTTTGTCCTTTGACCACAAATATTTGCATAATACCTAATGTTGGAACTAGGGAACAAAAAGTATTGATTTTTATATAATAAAAAGTACCATATATGTCAAGATCTGATTGGATAACAGATTGGAGGTCTTATTGTCCGTTTTTCTATTCCCAATGTTTTATATTTTATCATATCCAAACTTTTTGATCGTATATGGTCTTTTTGAATCATATATTTTTTTTTGCATTGCTTGAAGGTGGATTAATGCTAGCATTAGTTTGAATGTTTTTCTTAGCATTTTCTGCTAGCTAAATTTATCCCAATGTTTGATATGCTCGCATATTCAAGGTTTTTCTATTTTTTATTATTATCAAGTACTTAACGTACATAAAGAGGCCTGCCATACGCATTCTTTTTTAAATGTTTACACAGCGCGAGCCCCTTGGACGTTCTGACAGCCTTAAACGTTTACCTAACAGGCCTTAGAGCCTTAAATGTTTACTTAACATGTATATCACAGAATAGGATGGACATGAAAATTAAAAATAAATTTGAATAATTAATTGAATAAAATTTAACAAAACATTATCATATATTAATAATGAATACCATATTTAATATTAATATTATAGAATAGATATCATTAATTTAATTTATAGTTTATTTATTAATATTAATATAAAATAGTAAATACAACTATATATCCATTTTAACTGAGTCAAGAAGGATCAATTTCTAAGTACAAACCTTTATTATCATAAACAAATTCAAATTTGCAAAATTGAAAATTTACATTTAAAAACATTAAAAGTGTTATAGCATTATATAAATTACTATAAATCTTGGTACAATGTTATAATATTTTATAAATTATTAAATCTCATGTTGCGGGGTCAGACTCTTGATACATAAGCATAACTATAATATTGGGTGCAAACTGTATACAACGGAAGTGTTGGGTGCAAAATATATATCACTGAACAAGTTGGACAAGAAAAATGAAAAATAAAACTAAACAGAAGGATCAATTTCTAGATATAAACCTTTATTATCATAAACAAAATCAAAATTCTTAATTTATATTTAAAAACATTAAAAATAATATTGAATAAAATTTAAATAATTGTTTATACCATTCTTTAAGTAAAATGTGTTATAGCATTATATGAATTACTATAAATCTTGTTACAATGTTATAATATTCATAAATTACTAAATCTCATGGTGTTGTCGGTAACTCGTGATACATAAGCAACCCGCGACTCCGTAATTGTTGGGTAAAAAATGTATATGACTGAAGTGTTGGGTGCAAAATGTATATCACGGAACATGTTGGACATGAAAAATGAAAAATGTGAACCCTCGACTCTGTAATTGTTGGGTGCAAAATGTATATGACGGAAGTGTTGGGTGCAAAATGTATATCACGGAATAGGCTCGACATGAAAAATGAAAAATAAAAATAAATTTCAATAATTAATTGAATAAAATTTAACAAAACATTATCACATATTAATAATGAATACGATATTGAATATTAATATTATAGGACAAATATCATAAATTCAATTTATAGTTTATTTATTAATATTAATATTAATATTAAATAGTATATACAAGTATATTTCCATTTTAATTGTAGAGTCAAGAAGGAACACTTTCTAGGTACAAACCTTTATTATCATAAACAAAATTGACCTGCCCAAGAAGGCAATCTACAGGAGAAGGTTACCACACAAGCCATAGCTCGTCTTCTGACCAAAAACTTCCCTTAGGGGTGCAAATATGAACAGGGGTGCACCATTAGTTTGGGTGACCAAGAAAATGGGGATCCAAATCGGGGTGCCCCGAGAGTGGCCAAAAGGTTTTGGAAATCTCATAGTGACCTTCGGGGATTAGTGGGAGAAGTCCAGTGCATCCATGGAAGAGGATGCATTCACTTCATTCCCACAAAGAAGAAACCAGCAAAGGTGCAAACCCCAGTTGGTGTGCCCTCCCTTCTGCCTCAGAAAAATCGAAGGAAAATATTTTCTCCCTGAGAGAGTGGCTAGCTAATGAGATAAGATTGCTCTCAGAGGTGGAAGCATGGAAAACGGAGTCACCACGAGGCATCCATGAAGGAAGGCGCACTGGTTATTCTTCAAAAAACCCCAAAAAATGAAATTGTCGTGAATGTAAAATGAAAACTCAGAAAAAAAAACAACCAAGACACATAGCTTCAAAAGAAAAGGTAAGAATTCTTTATTTTAGTCCTAGTTCACCTTATATTCCAAGGGAACCATTTATTTTACACATATTTAATTCATCATCAAAAGGTGAAGAAGTGTTGTGCCTAGGTGATTGACTTGTGCGCCTCAAGTGGGCATTACCCTAGGTGGCCTCCTTGGCCCAATCCCTTCCTATTTAGATCTGGAAGCATCCCGAGTTCCATGAGAAGATGTGGAAACTTGTTGTGTAATACATCAGTTGTGATCCACTTTTCCTGAGCTGGAGTTTGGCCTTGGCGGGCTACCAGATATGAAGTGTAAGTATGGTGTCTTGTAGAGTGAGTTCGAGTGTCTAGTATAGTGTCTAGTATAGTGTCTAGTATAGTGTCTAGTATAGTGTATGAGTGATGGTGATTGGTTCTTCCAAGAGGGAAGGCTCAAACAACTTTAAGTGATTTACATTAATGACATTGTGGATTCCCAGTTGTGGTGGCAAATCCAACCTATATGCATTTTCTCCAATCTTGTCGAGTATTGTATACGGACCATATTTGATTAGCAGAAGCTTGGGATGGTGGCCTTTGAAGCGCTTCTTATCCAAGTGTAACCAGACTTGATCCCTTGGTTGAAAGGACATGAATTTTTTTTGTTTTCCATGGTGCTGCTTGGCATGATCTTGGGCTGCTTTGAGTGCTGATGTGACTGCACTGTGGCGTTGTGCAATTTGTTGGAGAAATCGTTGAGCTGACAGTTGCTTCTGTTGTTGATGGAAGGTACCTTGAGGAGCCCAAGTGAGTGGGAGCTCGGTTGGAGATGCTGGTTGGAAGCCCAAGCAAACTTCAAAAGGTGAAAAGCATGTAGAATAATGTGTTGCCTTGTTGTAGCTATGCTGGAGAATGTGCAAGTAATTGTCCCATTGTTTGTTGTGCCCAAAGTGAGTTCGGAGAGCATGCACCAAGACTCTATTGACAACCTCTGTTTGGCCATCCGTTTGAGTATGGAATGCAGTATAAAACTTGAGGTGGCACCCCAATAGCACCCATATGGTCTTCCAAAATGTACTAAGGAAGAGAGAATATATGTCTAAGATGATACTGCTTGGGAGGCCAAGATGGGTCCAAACATGGAGGAAGTAGAGTTATGTTGTTTGCATTGCTGTAGTAGTCTTTGTGCATGGGATAAAAAGTGTCATTTTTCTGAAGAGGCATACCACTACCCAGATTGCATCATGTTTATTTTGGGTTGTTGGAAGTCCAATGAGGAATTCCATTGAGATTGACTCCCAAGGCCGAGAAGGAAGCGACAATGGTTGATGCAACCCATGCTTTCGGTTGGATGGCTTGGATTGTGAGCATAAGGCAGAAGCTCTGATAAATTTTTCAACGTGAGGCTGCATGGAAGGCCAATGAAAATGGCGTTGCAGATGTTGGGTGTTCTGTGTGGTCCCGAAGTGGCCCCCATAGGCTGAAGCATGTGCCTCCCTGATGAGCAAGAGGCAGTATTCTAAGTGTGGAACACATAGCAAATTCAACTTATATAGCCACCCATCCCGAATAGTGTAGTCTAGGAAGGGGGTCAGATTGATCACTGTGGGGCTTTGCAAAGCTTCCCAAATCTCTCGAAAGTCGGTGTCAGTAGCATATTGATATTTCCATGTGTCATAAGTAGCACAACGTACTTCTAGAATGGAAATAAATGGAGTGAGAGGTCGACTTAGCTAATCAGCCATTTTATTAGAAGTGCCTTTCTTAAATCTGATGACTAAGTGAAATTATCGAATGTAGGAGGCCCATTTAAGGTGCCTTTGTTCATGAATCTTCGATTGAGAGTTGATTAAAATCAAAGGGTGGTGGTCGGTATGAAGAATGGTTTATTTACCCAACAAATAATGCCTCCATTATTTGAACACTTGCACCAGACTATAAAATTCCCTGTTATAGGTACTATAATTTTTCTTTTCCTCAGACATGGTTTCAAAGTGGTAAGCAATGGGGTGTCCTCCCTGTTTAAGTACGACACCAATAAAATATTGTGAGGCATCAGACTCAATCTCAAAGGGTTGGGAGAGGTCTGGCAAATGTAAAACAGGGGATGAGAAGAGGGTGTCTTTGAGCTGAGCAAAGTGAGTAGTTTCATCTTTGGTCCAGATGAATGTAGAAGAATTATTTGAGAGCTGATGCAAAGGTCAAGCAAGATTTGAAAAAGAGGGAATGAAATTACGATAGAAATTGATGCCACCCAAAAATATTTTCAACTCCTTAGCTAAAGAAGGTAGAGGCCATTGTTTCAATGCTTTTATGTGGGATGGACCTGGTTGGCTACCCTCTGAGATGACCACAAAGCCAAGATAGGGAACTAAAGTCTGACCAAAATATGAGTTCTTCTCTTTGACTTGCAACTTGTGTTCTTGGATAATTTGGAGAACTTGCCGGACATGTTGCATGTGATTTTCCCATGTCCGACTGAAGATGAGAATGTCATCTAAGTAGATGACCACAAATCGGCCCAAATTTGCTCTGAATATGTCATTGATGAGCCTCATGAAAGTGGTTGGGGCGTTGGTGAGACCGAAAGGCATGACTTTCAACTCAAAAAGACCAAATTTGGTCTTGAACGTTGTTTTCCAAACATCATCTGGGCTCATTCAAACTTGATGGTAGTCGACTGTCAAATCCAATTTAGTAAACCACTTAGCTCATTGGAGGGTGTCGAGTAGTTCCTCAATCCAGGGAAGGGGGTAACATTTTTTTATTTTGTCTTTGTTCAAGGCTCGGTAATCAGTGACAAGGCGCATTTCTGAGGTATCTCGTTTAGGGATGAAAAAGGCAACAGAAGCACATGGAGAAGATGAAGGTTGGATGTGGCCAGAGTTGATGAGGTCAGTTAGTTGTCTTTCCATTTCCTTTGTTTTTGTTGGGGCCAACTGGTAAGTAGGGGCGTTAGGTAAGCAAATCTGGGGATGAGATGAATGGAATGGTCAATATGGTGGGAGGGGGGAAGTCCCTCCGGAGGTTGAAATACCTCTGCGAACTCATGGAGGAGGGGAGTCATAGTTTCAAGAACATGGTGTGTGGTATTGTTTGTTGTTATTGGGTGCACCAAACAGAGAGAGACACATTGGTTTAAGTGTACATGTGGGATTTGTTCTTTGGTAGAAGGGGGTGTGGGTTTTGCTGCAGTTAAGATATAAGTGTGGCCTTCTTTGGTAATTTTGTACTAGCGAGATTTGGCTAGATAGATAGCATTTCTTTGGGTTTGGTATGGGATACCGAGTAGCAAATCCACACAATCCAAAGGGAAGACATCGCAAAGGACAATATCTTTGAATTGGCCTATGGCGAAAGTGACCAAACAACGCTTGGAAACTAGGAGGCAAGGGCCATCCTTATGAACCCATCCGAGTTGATAGGGTTGAGGATGTGGAGTAGTGACAAGATTAAGGTAGTTGATAAGGGCTTGAGACACCAAATTTTTCTGGCTTCCATTGTCCATAATCAGTAAAGCCAAGGTGTTTTTATTTGGCAGTTATAGGTGAAGAGGGGTTGGGTGGATGCGTTTGAATCTTCCTGGGTCATTAGAATCAATGAGGGATCTACCTTTGTGGGATTTTCCATAGGAACTTCTTCAGTATCTTCTACTTGGGAAGGTGCAATGAGCTCAGTGAGTAGAGTTTTGTTTATTTTTAGATTTTTGAGGATTCGATAATCTGATGAATTGTGTGAAGTAGTTTTGTGGAATGAGCACCAGGGTATCCTTGTATTTGTATTGGGTGTGGGGTTTTGAGTCCGAGGAGGTGGAGAGTGGGTTGAGGGATGGGATCTGGATGGTTGAGAGGTGGGGGGGTTGGTGTAAGAGCGGGACTGAGGAATATGAACTCTAGGAGAGACTTTCTTTTCTATAGACAAATATCTTTGAGACATTTTATCTAAAGTTGGATTTTCAAACAACTCTACTTCTCAATGGAATTGAATTAATAAAACAACCACAAATTTTAATATGAGTACCTCTTTTGGATCTAGAACATGAAGTAAGAGGCACATCTTGCAGAAGAAATCTATGTAGCCTTGCACTCCTTGTGAAGGGAGTTGTCGAAGTTGGTGTCATTTGATCCATAAGGATTTCACATACCCAGGTGGGTAGAAGCGATTTCTCAAAGATTCGGAAAGTCGAGCCTAGGTTTTAATGGGTTGCAAAGTAGAGGATTCTGGAGCATCCCCAATCTCTATCACAAATGTGGTATTGTCTTGCTCTGTATCCCACCAAGTTTGTGCCAGTTCTTCTGATTGCAAGGTGCCAATCTGGAGTTTTCTTTCCTCAGTAAGGCCTGGACATGTATTGAAATAGGAGGATAGGCTATGGATCCAAGAATCCACGATTTCACCATTGGTTTTCCCAACAAATTTGGGTAGTTGGATTCTAGTGTCCAACCGGAAGGGATCTAGATTGTTTTGTTGTTGCATTATGAGCAGCTCATTGAGGACGGAGGAAAGATCTTGGACGGGATTTGATGTGTTGGAATCTGAGTCGACTGCCAAAGGATATTTGTGTGGAGGCATTGTGAGGCCATCTGAAGAGAAAAGGAACCCCTAGGTTGCAATGTTGAACAGAGGACTCTCTTTTGAGAACAGAGGACTCAAAACCCTGAAGCAACAAAACTTGAACTGGTCTAGAGGGAGAGATATGTATTGTTTTAGATCTGTGGAACTCCTCTCTGTGGAAATGGATATGTGGGCGCCCTTGGGGCTTATGAGATCTGTGGATATTCTTGCATAAAAAAATGGAAACCCTGGAATGGGTAAACTCTGGATTATTTCATGAAAACCCCCAAAAAATTGGCTCAATCTTCAAGATCGGAAGATTTTCCATGGATCTTGAGGCTCTGATACCAATTGATTTGCCCAAGAAGGAGATCTATAGGAGAAGGTGACCATGCAAGCCATAGCTCAGCTTCTAACCAAAAACTCTCCTCAATGGCGCGAATCTGAACAAGGGTGCACCATTAATTTGGGTGACCAAGCAAATGGGGATCCAAACTAGAGTGCCCCGAGAGTGGCCAAGAGGTTGTGTCGATCTCAGAGTGACCTCTGAGGATTAGTGGGAGCAGCCCAGTGCAGCCATGGAAGAGAGCGCACTCACTTCATTCCCACAAAGAAGAAACCATCAAAGGTGCAAACCCTAGTTGGTGCGCCCTCCCTTCTGCCTCAGAAAACTCAAAGGAAAAGATTTTCTCCCTGAGAGAGTGGCTAGCTAATGAGATAAGCTTGCTCTCAGAGGTGGAAGCATGGAAAACGAAGTCACCAAGAGGCAGCCATGAAGGAAGGCACACTGGTTATTCTTCAGAAAACCCCAAAAAATGAAATTGACGTGAATGTAAAATGCAAACTCAGAAAAGAAAACAACCAAGACACATAGTTTCAGAAGAAAAGGTAAGAATGTTTTATTTTAATCCCGGTTCACCTTATATACCAAGGGAACCATTTATTTTACATATATTTAATTCATCATCAAAGGGTGAAGAAGTGTTGTGCTTAGGTGATTGACTTATGTGCCTCAGGTGGGTGTTCCCCTAGGTGGCCTCCTTGGCCCAAAAATCAAAATTCCAAAATTCCAAATTTACATTTAAAAACATTAAAAATAATATTGAATAAAATTTAAATAATTGTTTAAACTATTATTTAAGTAAAAAGTGTTATAGCATTGTATAAATTACTATAAATCTTGGTACAATGTTATAATATTTTATAAATTACTAAATCTCATCCGTGACTCCGTCAACCCGCCACTTCGTAATTGTTGGGTGCAAAATGTACATGACAGAAGTTGGGTGAAAAATATATATCATGGAACAAGCTGGACATGAAAAATGAAAAATAAAAATAAATAGAAGGATCAATTTCTAGGTACAAACATTTATTATCATAAACAAAATCAAAATTCCAAAATTCCTAATTTACATTTAAAAACATTAAAAATAATATTGAACAAAATTTAAATAATTATTTATACTATTCTTTAAGTAAAAAGTGTTATAGCATTATATAAATTGCTATAAATCTTGGTACAATGTTATAATATTCTATAAATTACTAAATCTCATGTTGCGGTCAGTAGGGGTTGGACTCGTGATACATAAGCATGACTATAAATGTGAACCCCCGACTCCTCAACCCGCGCCTACGTAATTGTTGGGTGCAAAATGTGTATCACGGAACAAGCTGGACATGAAAAATGAAAAAAAAAATGAATAAAATTTAACAAAACATTATCACATATTAATAATGAATACGATATTTAATATTAATATTATAGGATAGATATCAAAAATTTAATTTATAGTTTATTTATTAATATTAATATAAAAAAGTATATACAAGTATATATCCATTTTAACTTTAGAGTCAAGAAGGATCAATTTCTAGGCGCAAACCTTTATTATCATAAACAAAATCAAAATTCCAAAATTCCTAATTTACATTTAAAAACATTAAAAAATAATATTGGATAAAATTTAAATAATTGTTTATACTATTATTTAAGTAAAAAGTGTTAAAGCATTATATGAATTACTATAAATCTTGGTACAATGTTATAATATTCTATAAATTACTAAATCTCATGTTGTGGTCAGGGGTCGAACTCGTGATACATAAGCATGACTATAAATATGAACCCGCGACTCTGTAATTGTTTGGTGTAAAATGTATATGACGGAAGTGTTCGATGCAAAATGTATATCACGGAACACGGTAGACATGAAAAATGAAAAATGTGAACCGACGACTTTGTCAACCCGCGACTCTGTAATTGTTTGGGTGCAAAATTTATATCATGGAACAGGCTGGACATAAAAAATGAAAAATAAATTTAAATTTAAATAATTAATTGAATAAAATTTAACAAAACATTATCACATATTAATAATGAATACGATATTTAATATTAATATTATAGGATAGATATCATAAATTTAATTTATAGTTTATTTGTTAATATTAATATAAAATAGTATATACAAGTATATATCCATGTAAACTCTAGAGTGAAGAAGGATAAATTTCTAGGTACAAACCTTTATTATCGTAAACAAAATCAAATCTCCAAATTTACATTTTAAAACATTAAAAATAATATTGAATAAAATTTAAATAATTGTTTATACTATTCTTTAAGTAAAAAGTGTTATATCATTATATAAATTACAATGTTATAGGCAGGGACTACGCTGCCATGCAACACTTGTTTATTATTGGTTTTTGATCCTATCACTATAAAAGGCCAAAATAAATTATATCATGCAAAACTTTCTAGCCACGGTTGTAATGGTATTTATACATTTCGATTTCTCCTTGATTGCTAATGGTGACATTTAAAACTTTATTTCCCATGTTCTCATTTTTATTGTTTTCGTCAATAAAAAGTTTGAGTGTGTACCTCATTAAAGAACGATCTAGTGAGGCATCATTACATTGACCTCGGGTGAGGGGCATTGTACTTACCAACTCAAACCTCTTAATGATTTCTATGAGGTATAATGCACCTCGATATCTAGACGGAATACATGGAATATTTTATTTGTTACGCTTGGAATGAAGAGTGACGGTAAGTGTCCTTTACTGTCACTCATTAACTTGAGATTTGATGAGACATGTTTAGGTCATATTTCCATTTCTTTGTGTCATTTACATTTATAGGGTTTGTTGTATTGATTCTTTATTATCCTCTCCGCATTTGCAATACATGTTCTTTATTTATGCTTAGAATCGACCCCATCATGAGTTATTCGCATTACCCATGGTACTCGTAGTCAGGATTAATCCTGCAGGGGATGAACTTTTAGAGCCGACGAATAATATGCATCTTTGTTCCAAAAGGTCAGGTGGTTAAGTTTTATTAAGTCCTTCTGAGGGTATAACATGGTTGTTTCCAAAGAATTTTCATAGAGCTTCAATGGAAAATTATCCAAGGTAGGAGATATGGAGATTGAAGTGAATGAAGTATTGATTGTTGAAGTCGCTCACTTACCTCAGGAGATAATTGGTCCAAGAAATGCCTAGTGAGAAACAAACCCTGGAAAGAATTTTTGGCTGTGAAGAAGATGATTTATAATATAAAAAGTATGCCCACCTCCCATTTGAAAAAAAAATGGCAAATTCTCGTCTCAGTTATTAGAATGTATATAACTTTTGAGGGCCATGTTGGCTTGGTATTCTATTACCATTTCAAGATTTTAAAGGTTTTTGTGGGTTATCCATTGAATTTGTCATATTATTTACTTAAAAGGCTATCTAAGATGGCTAAATTTTACCAAAGAGGGTTTGGAAACCCTAATAGGATCCTTTTCCATCATGGGATGATTTAAATTATTATTGAATTAAAGCTCCCTCAATTAGGTGAAACTTGCGAAAACTTCCTTCAAAGGAGTTGTAACATCTCTTATCCACTAATCATCAAATTAAGCAAGTCAAAGAATAAGAAATTGTACAC
>SNQJ01S0023102.1:96475-111076 GCA_010110895.2 Picea sitchensis
CCCAACACATTCTTCAACTAAATCAACTCAAGGAAGGAGGTCCTTCCTCACCCTAGCCTAGTAGAAAGTTAATAAGAAATTTGAGAAGGTAAAAAATCAACAATCATTGGGCCCTTGGAGTAGGGAAGGCCTCTATAAGTGGTAAAAAATTATTTTTATTTCGCTCAACATTCGTGGCTTTGGATCTGCCACCAAGAAAAACCCTCAAGAGAGTAGTGGAGAAGTATAAACCTAATACTATTTTTGCACATAAAACTATGATAGGAGGAGAGGAAACCAAGAGTATTTTAAAGTCTTTATTTCTATTAATATTATGGTAGCTGTGGGAGGTATTTACCCTGCATATATTTTATATTGATCTGTCAGTTGCAATATAATATTATGTTATATTATATTGCCCTACACATATTTTACAACGTTGCTGCCATGATCCCTTGGGACTAGCCATAACATTCACATTCACATTACATCTCTCTTTTTTGTGTTTTGCTATTAAGTGTAGATTACATAAACCCTAAACCTAGCAAGACAAACCCTAAACCCTAACCGAACCATAATAGTATTATAAAGTGATGGGGATGGGATGCTTTGTGCTAGAGATGCTTGTCCTCACGGTATGGGGTATCTGTAAATAATAACAATTCTTTGTTGGATGTTGTAAATTCCATCACGAACATCACAGGGTAAATTCTGGTTGTGGATGGAATCTATTATTCCACCTGCTACCTACTCATTTACTATTCTTCCTCTATGAAGGCAGTAGAGTACAGTAGTGGAAGGGTAAGAAGAAGCCTCTAAGGAGATGAATGTTACATACTATTTCCCTAGTTATTATTGCAGTGTTGGTGTTGTGATCCCCTGGGACAGGCCATAGCATTCACATTCATATCCCCTTAATCCCTCAACCTTAGTTAATCCAAGAAAGAATACTCTAGAAAACCTAATAGAACTTTGTTTCAAGCAATAAATTACCTCAAAAATAGTGGTTGGATGTTGTGATGTATTAACAGTGAATATGCATCAGTTGGCACTGGTTTGGCAGTGAAGTGGCAATGAATTTTGTGCAGAATAGTCCTCAGATCGCCTTTCACAACAGGAAGGTCACGTGGCATGGTTTTTGAAGAAGCTAATTGTTGAACAGGGGAGCCTTGTATGCATCATTCTCAGTGAATTTCCTGTAGGATAGAATCAGGGATGGTTATTGGTTAAAGTTCTGAAATGATGATTTGAGATCATTCCAAAGCTTATTTGTAAGGATTGGCATATGGATAACCAAGGAGTTGAGTGTTGTTGAGAAAATCTTTGGCCAGACAGTGGCAGAGGCAAGAAATTTTAATGAATTTGATCACCCAAGAACACCTTCACATGAAAAGAAGCCTTATGTGTCAAAGGTAGAAAGGAGGAAACCGATCTTATTAACATACAGGTCGAGTGTATGGATGAACAGATGAGAAAGTGTTTTGTTTGATTATAGTATCTACCATTTGTAAGCATGTTTTTCCTCATCCTACTATTCTCCATATGTTGTACACATGCATACTTCAACGACGGGAGGTTTCCTTTGTTAGAAAGTTGTTTTATTTTTCTGGCATGAAATGCATGCAATGGCCTTTGAGGAAATTTCTATTTGCTACTTTAAGTTGATGTAATTTTTGGGTAAGGTCGAGTTAGTTAACAGTTGGAGGAGTTGAGGAAGGCCAGTGCTGAAATAACATGTTTTTAGTAGTTTTATCCTTGGGAAAATAACATAAACAACAACTTTCTTTGCCACAGAAGGCTCATCCAAATAGCAGGTCGACCCACAGTGGTCTGCGTGCAGAGCTTGTCAACTTTGGCATGTTTTTCTTTCCTCTTTCCACAGACAGCTAGGGTGAGTTGGTATTCATTGATTTGGATTCTATATATACTGAGTTGAGAGGATTTGAGAGTGTTAGACTGTATTCTTTGAGCAGATTGCAGCAGACTCCTATCATCCTTCCACCTTTTGGATCTGACAGACTGCCTCCATCACTACATGCTACTAGGACTATTACAACTTGTCATGTGTTGTCATTATGATGTAATTTGGTCTCTTGAATAACACGTTGATTTGGTTCAACTATGCCTTGTCTCTGGCTCTTTTAATCTCTTATTTGGATAGTTGTTAGTTGTATTGCAGTGTTTCGTTAGGTTTAAGGCACTTACTTGATTTCTTAATCACTTAAACTGCATATTCTCTTAATTTCATTTGTTTTATTTCATTGTTGTAATTGGGAGTGGGAATTTGATCTCAACCATCTTGATTATTTACTGAGAATTTACCCTTGCTATGGACTTCTTATGGGCATCTCAAGGGCAAGTTTTGTTTTCTAGTTAACTAGATTATTATGCATATTTATTAGTTTGATAATAGCATACAAACCCTAGAGACACCCCCTTGAGACTAGAAAATCACCGAGTCCAAATGGAGAGTCATCTGGTGGTGATAGGGCTAGATTACCTATAATTATTAGGCAGGTCAGCTTGTGCAGATTTGTGTGATAGCATTGTGCTACGGGTAGAATATTTCCTCATCTCTGCTGAGAAGGAAAAGATTACAAAAATCTTGGCATGTGAAGAAGATGCTAATGACAAAGAGGTGGATACATATGAAGAAGACTCTATTGAGGGATTTCAGGAGATGAAACAATGTTGACTTGTTTCTCCATGTCTATTTTAAGGGTGGAAGATATTGCTAATGATGAAGAGTGCCCAATGGGCATGGTATCTTCCCTTTGTCTAGAAAAATGGTCATCAGAAGAAGTCTCAGGCAAAGATAATGGCTACAACATATACCCTATGCTTTTAATTGCAAACCCTAGATTTTATCAAGACATGGTGTGCAATGTTGAGCTTGAATTGAATAATGGCACTGATACTTTTCCTCTACCGTCTTGTCTTAATGATATCTCATGTGAAGATGCAATATTCCCTCTATTAAAAGATCACTGGAGCATCCTCTTTACTGCATTGTTGACACTCCAGTTTACTCGTTACTTCTTCTTCAAGACCATAATGCTCACTGGCATTATTCTCAATATTCATGCAAGGGTCTTCAATGCTTTCTTTGCTTCTTTGTTCTGTAAATGTATGTGAATGGGAGGATAAAGAGGTATCATCATTATTATCAAAATCATCTTTAGGAGATCCCAACTTTGATGGAAAACTCAGGTATGTTGTAGAAGACAAAATGTATGTCTCTAAATCATATTCTTCCTCATACTTATCACATAATGGTTCATTGCTGAAAAATTCAATATGAGCAGATTTTGAAACCTTCATTTCTTTGTTCCTTGCCTACTCCTACATGTCTATATCATACTCAACTTCGTAACAAAAATTTGACAGGTTTGAGTCATTTCCAACAACATCTTCTTTAGCATTCACCATCAAAGTATCTTCTTTAATATGCCACTGGCAATCCTCTTTGCTTGTTACACCTCTCTCAAGATCAAGACCATGTTCACTATCATCTATTTCATGATTACTAAAGAGGTAAGCAATACCAATTGGCTTCCATTCTAAATCATGGACTAATTTACCAGTGTCTTCTACACCTTGCAATGGATGCTCAAACTAGACTCTGTGAATGGCCTTCTCGTTTTGCAAAATTTGGCCATTGTTTTTTATCATAACCCTCCATACAATGATCATTTGCTTGAGCCTTACTTTTCTGGAGGCCAAAAAGATTATTTTCTAGTTCCACGGCGTGGGTAAACATCTCGTGTAGATTAGTAGCCCTTCTTTCCATGAGAAAAAAGGAGAAATCTGGTAGCAGGTTCATAGGGTCAAACTTTTACTGTCAAACTTTGATAAATCTTCATTTACTTATCTTCATGGAGTAGAAATCAATGAGGTAATAGTGATGGATCTTCTTCTCTCCCCATTTATCCAAGAAAATATGATAGAAATCTATCCAGGAGGTAATTGAATCAGCTGCCAAATCTCTAAACCAACTCCTAACATCTCTCGTCAAGGAATGACAAAATATCCTCATAAAAACATCATCATGCTTGATTTATAAGTAATCAATGTAGTCTTGAAATGTTGTAATATGCTCTTTTGGTGTAAATGTGTCATCTCCATTGAACCTAGGAAGGTCTTTAGGATATTTGGAAGGCATGTCGTGAAGGACTAATGAAAGTCTAAGTTCTTTATTTCTATTTACAATCCAAGAGTGAGGATCTTGAAACAATTGTTCCCAAGGTCCACTGCTCATTGGTGTAGGGTCTTCTCTATAGGTTTCCTCTTCTTTATGACCTCCAATAGATAATAACGAAAGGGACTTTTTGGTGAAAAATAATGAATAAACCCAATCTATTCCAACAGTGCAAGAGGAGAACCAAACTTTACAACACAAAGAAGGTAAATATGATGTTGACCCTATCACTCTCCTGATGTATAAAATAAAGAAAATTTGAAAATTTATTTTCAAATTCACAAGGAATGCCAACAGAGGACTAAGCGACAAAATTAAAGTTTCTTGAAAAATATTCTTCATCTTGTACCTGACTGTATATGACATGCAATAGTCCTTTCTTTTCTTTCATGAGTCGAGCCATATTCCCAGTGGAGTCTTCTACGAAATGGAGTTACTAGGTGAAATATTTCTTCTAATGATACTAAGAAAAGAACCTTTGTCATTTCCCAGGTAAGAACTTTACAACTTCACTCCTCAGTAATGTTGTCAAAATGGATGTTGTTTCTCGATACATTCCTAGTTAGGGAACTGTGCAAACGCACCCTCATGCTTTGAAGCCCTGTCCACTTTAGGCTTCAAGCTGGCTCTTGGGCTAGAGGGAACCCTCAAATATTCTCAAAGCTATATGCCCACTATCACTTCAGCAGCAGTAAATTTACCCTCTACGCCTTTAACGCCAGAATTAAATGATAAAAAAATAAAAAATGATAATGGAAAACAGGGACAAGATGAAGGCAACCATATTCATATCTTGAGACTAGGGCCTTTTCATTGGGCACCTTTATCCCAAATAGATTCTAACCCTTTACACACTATAATCATTTACCCCTATAACTCATGACAATCCATTTCCTTTCATTTCTTATCAAAACCATTTAGGATCCGAAATACGAAATTGGCACTAAACACCTCAAGTAATTACTCATTTAGTAAGACTTAAGATCTAACATTCCTAGCCTTCTATAGGGTCATCTTAGCCTTAATTTAATATGGCACTATATACCCACTTATTCTAAATAAGGATTTTAGATTCTAACCAAAATCAATCTCACAACCAAGTAAAATCCTTGTACTGGTGAGCCTGTGCCTAGAGGTGAATACACACCTCACTTATGGGCAATTTTTCTGCACGTAGCCCCGAATTTTTGTAGTCAATGATGAGACATTCGATGTAATTTCTTGGGTTGTAAGACTTTCTAGTTTAATGATGCCAGGATCCCAAGTAGGCCTTCATCATTCTTGGAAATTATAAATTGTAAGAAAATAGTTTCCTCTTAGAAAACAGATATTCCTAGAAATTAAAAACTTGTTTGTTTCTTGAAATGCTCATCTATAGAGATAGAAATTGGTTACATAAGATATTTTGATTTCCCTTTTAATTGTGTTCATTACAAACAAATCCTCTCTGGATCATGTTACGAACTTTTGAATTAATTGGATTGAACAAAAGTTAGCTTATTTAGTAAGAAGTTCCTTCATGAAGTACATATAACTATTGAAGTTAAACATAATGATTATCTAAATTGTGACACACACATGCAAAAAATTAAATTGGAAAATAAGAACACCTTATTTTAGAGCTAATACTAACTACTATTGTAAGCTTTGGTTGGTAAGTAGGGATATTAAATCTTGTAGAAAAGGGTGTTTCTTGCACAGTGCAGATATGATGGGTAGGCACATTTTGTGGTAGTGCAAATTATATCAGACCACAATTTGTATGGAAAACAATACATGGCCATGAGATAATTGTAGTAGTAGCTTGTTCATATTATGACCAAAAGGGTTAAAGAGAGGTTCATAAGAGGGAGGTAGTTTGTACAAAACTGTTCTCTGATTTCTAAGAAATGTTTAAATTTTACCAGGAGGGTCTCTAGGCACAATATGCTGGGAGATTATTTGTTGAGTTGCAATGTCTAGGTAAATCTGGTGTCTATTTCTATTTATGAGTATTAATTACTTTGAATTTGTGTAGGCTATTTGGATTTCTTTTTTGCACATGAATGTGCAGCCACTTGATGCTTTTGACTCATGTATATCCTGGCCATGAGGTATCTCTGAAATCATGTGTAAGGGATTTCTAAGAAAAGCATAGTTGGGTTTGTACTGGTTTGATATGGTGAGATGTTGATGCTGGTTTTGCCAATATGTAAATGCTTTTGCATTCACACACACACACACATAATGTTTTTTCCTGCTGCTTTAGGTATCATATTCAAAATAATCTTTCTTCTGCAATCTGTTCCATGTTGAGATGGGAGGTTTTCTTACTGTATTTACTGTTTCTTTTGGTCTTTCTTGAACTCAATATTCCTACATATATGCTTGTTTGTATGTATGTGCCAGAAGCCTAATAATTCTGGCTTGATGTTAGTGGTTTGCAGATGGAAGATAGTGATAAGGTATTTTTGTGGATGATGCATTTTTGGCTATGGGATTTGGGAAATTCCAATTTCTTTTGTTGGCTTATGCTGGGATAGGTTCGGTTGTTGAAGCGATGGATATGATGTTACTATCATTTATATGACCAGCAATTCATTTTGAGTGGGGATTGTCTCCTCATCAAGAAGGTATGCTCACGAGTGAAGTATTTGTGGGTTTGATGGTGGGTGCACTCTTATGGGGAGTAGTTTCATATTCAAAAGGAATAAGGTAAATTTTATCTTCTTACAATGTTAATATGATATTCTTAGTTTTACATGTGGCCAAAAATTGGTTGAAGGAAACACTTATGCATATAAAGCTAACTAGTAATTTTTTCCCAAAATCATCATTTGAATTACCAAAGCATGAGATTAAAATGTAATATTGAACAGTTAATATTTGAGCTTGTGACCTTTCTTAGGTGCATTTCCAATCGCACATCTCAACTATGCCTTTTTATTTTAGGTAAATGTAGTTATATTTTATTAATGAACTTATTTTAAATGGGATTACTTCTTCTTCCATACATAAGTGGGATCAACTGCTTTGGGTAGAAATGTTCTTAGAGAAAAGGAAAGAAAGAAATTATGTTAATGTCAACTATTCACCAAAGTAGGTCAATCAGACTCAAAATACAAACAACAATTCTATTGTGGATAGAGGGTATTATTTTTTTTAGTTCTTCCAAAAGTTCTGCTAGACATATGCTTTACAATTTCAAACACTGCTTTAAGTGGAATGTCCTTTAGTTGCTTTACAATTTCAAAAACTACTAAACATGGCAAGAGAGATGTTGCAAAACATCGCAATTGAGACATCAATCTTCACAAATGTGGCAAGAATGACGTCTATGTCACAAACATGGCAAGAGAGACGTTCTGGTGGAAAACGTGGCAAGAGAGACGTTAACGTGGCAAGAGAGACGTTCCGGTGGAAAACGTGGCACGAGAGACGTTAACGTGGCAAGAGAGACGTTAACGTGGCAAGAGAGATGTAAACATGGCAAGATCGACGTTATCAGGCAACATGAATTTTTCTTTTTAAATTTCCTCTATTTTGCGACAATATGGACAATTTTGTCCATAATGTCGCAAATAAAACGTCGAAATTTTTACAATATGTACTAGTGTAGGGTACTCTTTAAGCATAACGAATTAAAACCTGAATACCTTTTGAGATTTTGACCAGGAATCTACGCCCGAATCTATGCACGGTCGAAGTCCCTGCAAGGAATTTTTCAAGTTACATTAGTATTGTATAATAAAAGCATAATGGACAGAACCTTTAATAGAATAATGAATGATAGGAAGAGTTTAATTAAATGTGGTACTCAACTCACGGTGGGAGAACTGGAGTCTCTTCCTCTGTCGCATCTAGTCATATAAACATCCCAGGTCGAGAGGAGGATGGTCCAAGGATTTCTGATGGGTGCCCTCGTAAACACAGAGCCCCATCATTAGATCTTGGTTCCCAATCCTTTAAAGAATAAGAATGATAGTTTCAATATTAAATAAAATTAATGCTTCAACCAAGAAATATCTATAAGAACGCTTCGACTTCATAGACCTTCATACGAAACAAGCACGGATGTCTCCATGAGTATTGTAACTGTCTATAACTTTGACCCAAAAGAAAATCGAATACACAATGAAACTCTAGAACCTGTTAGGGACTTATGAAAGCATATTAAGGGCTATAAATTTTTGATTAGTACTCCAGACATGAACTTAATGCGCGACACTACATGAGATACGAACGTCTAAGATATACCCGAATGGAAATAAAACATAGAAAACTTAAGAAGTAAGAGGCTCCGAACAGGTAATACACAAGAAGCATTCTAAAGAATTTACAATCGGGGTATCCTGCTTTAAATTATAGAATCGGTACCTATACTTGGACGTTTACGCTTGGGGTAGCAGAGGAAATTCCAAGGGGAAGTCCAAACCCCGGACAATAATAATAATCCTTTCTCTCTCATAACTACGTGTTTAAAAACCCAAAGCATAAGGAGTAGTCCAGTATACTGAAATTGCAAATTTCCCCATGACTAAAGGAGACTTTCCACAGAGCCAAATCTTTGAAGGAAAGACATTGTTTACAAAGAATTTGTAATAAATAACAAATACTGGAATGACCAAAATCCCTCTCGACTTTTCTTACTCATCATCAAACAATGACGAGAGTATCATAACTTACCATGAAGATGGGTAGCTCCTGCATATTTCACCAGGGGAAAACCTCCAGAGTGTCGACTACCATCGCAGAGGAGAAATGCGTAAGGAAGAAAAAAAACCCTAAACTCTAGGTGGGAGAACCCCAATGGAGCAATAACCATTACTACACAGACTAATAGTAAGAGTACGAAGGCACTATCCAACCATGTGACATAAC
Organism: Picea sitchensis; assembly: GCA_010110895.2. NCBI lineage: Eukaryota > Viridiplantae > Streptophyta > Pinopsida > Pinales > Pinaceae > Picea > Picea sitchensis. The sequence goes on from SNQJ01S0023102.1 coordinate 105,513, forward strand.
AGAGGTGGCATAAGTGTATTGGATACAGGGTGAGTGGTGGCCTCAGAATGCAAACTCGCAGGGCCTCCATTAATAGACTGGACAGAGGGTTATTAAGTCTGATTGACAGAAAAAACCCTCAGACTTCTTGTCGAGTTAATGCACTATCACGACTTGCTCATTGTTTAGTTAAGATGATTTAGTTCGTTATCCCTTCAGTTGGACTACGGGGAGGGTCAGTTAGGATTAGAGTGAGTCGAAAGTTAAGTACCTTTAAATGCTTACAGGCTGCGACCCTTAACCCTTGAGTTTCTCCTTTTATAAAATTAAATTGTTTCATATTCAAGTAAGGGACCATACATAGGGGTGAGGGTTAAATTGTTTATAGGACTAAAAGTCCTCTATATGCCATAAATGTATAGATATAATTGTATTGTGTCTATTAGTAAGATGGAAGGTGATTCCAAAGTCAGTTATTAAATAGGAGAAGGAGGTTCATAGTAGTTCAATTGTCGTTAATAACTTCATTGTTTGAAGACTAGGAGAAGTAATGTTTCCCAAACGTACTAATAAAAAAAAAAAAAAATGGGTAAATTGGGGTACATTACATGTACTTAAAGGATAATGAAGCTTGGGTTCTTGAAAATTTTGAATATTTTTGGAGACTTCTCCTGGATAAGTTGGATTCCTCCTCTTCCAATCCTTTTCTCCCTAAAGAGGTCTTACCCCCCGACAACCCTTCCCTTCCCTCACGAGTCCCCCCAAAAGTCATTACATTAACAACTCCATGTCCCAATCTTTGCCCCACTAGTGAACCTGCCCCTCCTTCCCTTCCTTCCCCCCTTCTGATTGTCTTCCCCACACAACCCCTCCCTCTTACTTCCTCCCACCCCTTCCTTATTGACCCCTCCCTCGAGCAGGGTTCTTCCCCTACCATCTCACTCACCCCATTTTCCCCCTTTCCCCTCACTATCACACACTCTTTCCCCACTCCTCCTCCTGATTGTTCCAATGTCACTTTAAGAAACAATCGCACAAAACCCCGCAAAAAACCCCTAGGGTCAGTGGAGGGTGGGCTTGCTAGTTTCATTGTCATTGTGACTACCCACAAACTTACCTCTTCCACTACTTGTGACCCCGATGGTATTTCTCCTGCGGCCCTTAGAGCACCCCTGCCACCCAATTCAGTCTCTTAATGCTCCTCCTTTCACTCAATCTTTGTGGGTTTGGAAGCCCCATTAAGTTAGCTTCCCTTAAAATATTACTTTCTAAGATTAAGCCTGATATAGTCTTTCTCCAAGAAACTCTGGTTCTTGGTGAGAAGGTGAAATAAATCTTCCTTCAATGCCTTCCATGTTGGTCCATTGTTGCATTAGACACACATGGTTTCTCAGGAGGCCTTCTCACTGTCTTGAACCCTGATGTGGGAGATTTTCAAGCTATTGGTACTTCAGTAAGGATTTTATCATTTGGCAGGGTTAAACCCTCAAATTCCTCTTTTAATCTTCTCAACTGCTATGCACCCTACAAAGACTGGGAGCCCTTTTGGAAAACACTTTTCGATTCGGGTCTTATCCATGTATAAAACCTTATTATAGGGGGTGATCTCAACTTTACCCTCTTATAAAATGAAGTGTGGGGTGCATCTATTAAGACTGATCCACTGGCAGATTGTATTGATTCCCTTCTCCACAGATCTGATCTTATTGATCTCCAACCCTCAGTCATTTATCCTACCTAGCGAAACGATAGATCCAGGTCAAATGGTATTTCTAAATGACTAGACCACTTTCTCTTAGCTTCCAATATGGTAGAAGGTCACCATCATATCAGATCGTGGGTTGAATTTTCACATATATCTGATCATCAACTGATTTTTTTACAAACAATGGACCCCCTCGGTCATCGACGACACCATTCAAGTTCAATAGTACATGGATTACAGATCTTGAATTCATTTCACTTGTCCACACAACCTGGGCAGACTTACAGGAGTGGACTGATTTGTCTTCCATCCTTCTACTCTATGAAAAACTTAAATTTCTGAAGAAAAAAGTCATCAACTGGCAACTCAATAAGAAGCAGAAATTAAATGCAGACCTCGTACACTTAGAACAACAAATTTCAGCACTTTTTGCTAGCAGTCCTTCTCATTTATTTGATGCAGAGGAACTAAAAATTCTACAGGATCTAACAAAAAAGAAGAATGAGATCTTATCTCTTGAAGAATCATCATGGAGACTCTGAAGCCAAGTGATCTAGTTTGAAAAAGGTGACAAGAACACAAGTTTTTTCCACAAATTTGCAACTCAGAGATGTAGTCATAATACTATCTAGGATCTGACTAATGCAAAAGGAAACTCATATTCCACTAAATCTGAGTTACACAAGATGGCCTACAGTCATTTTAGATCACAATGCAAATCCATCGAGGCTGAAAATATTGATTTACAACTTGAAGTACTGAAGACGATTTCTAGATTCTTCAAGGAATCTGACAATGTGACAATAGGGAAGTGTATCACACTCTCAAAGCTAAAAGACATTATTGATATTATTCCCAAAGACAAAATTCTTGGCCCAAACAGATGGACTCAGGAACTTTTTCAAAACTTCTTTGAGATTATGGGCTTGGATTTACTTAGAGCTGTGGAAGAATCACTCCTCACAGGAATTATCCCGAGAGCTCTAAATTCAACATTCTTTATTATTATTCCTAAATTCAGTAAGCGTGACACTTTTAATGAATTCAGGCCCATCGCTTTGTGCAACTTCTCCTACAAAGTCATATCCAAGGTTATTGCATCTTGGATCAAAGACACACTACCAAACTATATCTCCACTAAACAATTTGGCTTCCTGAAAGACAGGCTGATCTTTGACATAGTGGGCATCACTCAAGAATGCCTCCACTCGGAAAATTTGAGAAAGATGAACTCGGTCATCTTAAATCTTGATTTAAAAAGAGCTTATGACAATGTCAGCTGGCAATTCCTCCATTTACTACATGACCAGATTGGACTTGATTGGAATGTCACCAAATGGATCATGGGCTGCATTACCTCAGTCAACACGGTAGTCATTGTGAATGGAATCCTCACAGATTTCTTCAAATTCCATAGGGGTCTTCGTCAGGGATGCCTACTATCTCCCTTGATTTTCCTGCTTGTTATAGAAGCACTCAGCAGAATGATGATACAAGCAGTGGAGGTGGGAACATTTCAAGGACTCAAAGCTGCTGCAAGCACCTTTATTTCACACCTTTTGTTCGTTGATGACATCCTCATCATGGGCTCCGGGAAACTTGAACACTGACAGACTTTTAGATCTATTCTTTCAAATTTTTGTGATGCAACAAGGATGACCATTAACTGCCAAAAATATGTCTTTATTGCTCAGAATATCGACCCAGTTCTAAGGCGCTTCCTCCTTTCAGACTTCAATATTAAAATTGAATCCCTTGATCAAGGGTTGAAGTACCTCGGTTTTTCTCTAAAACCAAACAACTACAGAGTCGGTGATTGGATGTGGCTTATTAAGAAAAATGACAAGAGGATTGGGAATTGGACCTATCGTTGGCTCTCCTTGGGGGGAAGACTTACCTTGGCATCCTCATTTCTACAAAGCATCCCCATTTATTGGCTCAACCTAGCGAAAGCTCTGACTTCTGTGCTCCATCGCATCCATCTTATGATCAATAGATTCATATGGAAAGGAGGAAAGAAAGGAATTGGATTCCACCTTACCAAATGGAAAAATATAGCAAAGCCAAAACAGTTTGGAGGTTGGGGCATCAAACATATTCCATGGTTTGCCCAATCCCTAGCTGCCAAATCCTGTTGGAGAGGTCTTTTTGAATCAAACCTTTGGAACACTGTACTTAAAAAGAAATATTTGAAAGGCATTGATATTACCTCTTGGCTGCGTAAGGATGTTCACCCCACCTAGAACTCCACCATTATCTAGAAAAACATGATGCATTCTCTACCGATCATCAAACGGTGGTTGGCTTGGGAGGTAGGGACAGGTCAGTGTATTATCCTTGGGCACAACCCATTCATTGGATGCAAAGATTACTACCATCTAATAAATCCACTCCTGCATTCATTAAACAGTCAACATGTATTCACGTCAGCACAAGCTACAGTGGCCGATACAGCTGGAGCATGCCATCAATGGCTGGATTCCCATCAGCTAGGATTAATTAGGACACTCGACGCAGAATGGGAAAGATTTGTTCAAAATGTAAGAAGTGGCGGCATATGAATTAACTCAGAAAAAGACAAGCTCATTTGGTCTTGGAACCGTTCGATAGGAAAGGTCACTACTAGATTTGCTTACTAGTCCATTCTTTATACAAATAATTTTGTTGATGAGAAGTGGTGGCATAAAGCAATCTGGACGGTTAAGATCACAGTGAAATTAATTTTCTTCATGTGGCTTTGCTTAGAGGACTGCATTCTCAGAGGCATTAATTATCAGAAAAGAGGCGACATTGGCCCCTCAGTCTGCACCCTTTTCTTAAAAGATGAAGAATCTATCACTCATCTATTTATACATTGTCAAATCACACAACTCATTTGGGCCAATGTCCTCACAACATTGAGGATTGACAGTGAATGGAAGAGCTCCACCATTGAAGAAAACTTAAAACATTGGTTCTTCAATTTCCCAAATTCAAGACACATTCCTTTTCTGATTATGTGGGACATTTGGAAATACAGAAACAAAATTATGTTTGACAAATGGTACAAAAATGACCCCTGGATACACAAAAAAGTTCTTCAATCCATTAAAGAACATCCTTACAAAGAGGAAGAAGATAAATTAGAGGTTTTATTGAATCCTATCTACTTCAACAACAATCAAATAGGCTTCTTTGATGGTGTAGCTGCAAATAATAAATGTGGCATAGGACTTTATTTAAAATTCTCATACAATCACACTATCAAAGCACATTTTGCTGGAGGTACAGGAAACAACATGAAAGTCGAGATGATGGGACTCTGGGGAATCCTCTTATTTTCTACACTTCAATCAATTAAAAAACTAATGGTGGCAGGCGATTCAAAGGTCACCATTGACTGGATAAATGACAAGAAGCGAACAGATTGTCCAAAAAGACTCTCAGTGAATCTTTAGGATGGTTATTTTATGAAGAACTCAATAAAGGATCTATTGTTAGATCCGGGAAAGTACAAATCCTATAAGGAGGTTTATATATAGAAACAACAAACGAGTTTCAATATGTTTAAGCCACTTAAAGTTACCTAAGAACTTCACAAATAAAATATGTTGCAGGTGAAAGAACTTCATGGAAATTAATTTTTATGTAATCTGAAAGTTTCATTTAATTCTAATAAGAATAACAGTGAAAATGTTTTTTTTCGCATGAAAAGAAAAAGAAGAAAAAAATAGTTATAAAATTATGATAGTATTATTACTAGCACAGCCACTTAAGTTGTGGCTGACGAACGCCGATAGGCGATTACAGTGATTAAACAATGTATTATATACAGAATTATCAGTAATACAAGGAAGCACGATCCTTTTAATTTAAACCAGTATGCAAAGTAAAACGATGG
>SNQJ01S0023103.1:0-22371 GCA_010110895.2 Picea sitchensis
ATGCATATCTGATAACAACTATCTCATACGATTTGGTTTCTTATGGATGATATCGTGGAACATTCTGGTTATAGTTAGACTCGATTTTGTGGAAGATTGGAGAAACAGAGTATTCCTGTTTCATGTCGATTTGCATAATTATACTGTTCTTATTATATGCTATTGAGTTTTGTTTGATTAATCCATAAGGATTTATTAGTTATTATTATTTGATTAGATACGATTTGATTTGGTTCATATCTGGTCGTTTTACTATTTTGACCAGCTACAGAATCAAACGATTCTGTAGTTGAGTCTATAGTTGCAATTTTATTGTTATTTTCTTAATTAGACAGTTTTCTAACTTGATTCTGGTGTCTATTGTAGGGCATTACGAATTGTCAATGGATACTATGGACAGTTGGGGAACGATCTACAGTCTTTATTTGCATTTTAGTTATTTAGTTTTAGAGATTTTTCGGATAATTCCCATATTTTGTAAACTGTTTGCTATTTCTCACAAGGGTGTTTTTACCTTGTGAAAGACTTATTTAAACCTATGGTTTTGTAATAATAAAGAATCCTCAGTTGGGGAGAACAAGGATATGTGAGCTTAATTCAAACTGGAGCAGAATTGATGCGTTGTTATAGCCTTTGCTTCTCAATACATTGACACTTTGTTCCAAGTTTTGTATATCATATTAGATTTGGTTTATTATCACCTTGTTGTCTAAATTGAATTCAAGTGATATAATTCTTATTATTGTGCATGCCTTGTTACTTCCTTTTGGTAAAAGACATAATAGTTTAAGGGTTCAGTTTATAAATGATAGCCTTGTCTTCTTTATGAATTGGTTTATCATATATGAATTTGTTGTATTGTAGGCTTCCCTCTTGCATAAATTCATAATCTGGCTTATTATGATTTCTTTTATGTCTTGTTTGCATCTTTTAACAATTCGCCGAAGCATTATATTTGATCCCTTAGAAGCTTGAGGCTAAGCGATTGTGAACCTTCCTCCAATCTTAGCCTTGAAGCCATCTTACGGGGCAAACTTGGAGCGTATGCAGGTTAATTAGATAGATATTTGTCGTTTAATTAATTAGTAGTTTAGTTAGATTTAGATTAGATTATTTAATTGCAGTTAGTTTCCTTCTGTTTTATAAAATATAAAAAGACAAAATAGATCCTTAAGGCATCTTGGGCGTGAACATATAATTTTGACAGTGTTTAATTAAATACGTAATCATCTATATTGTATATTTATTGAATAAAAAAGAATGATTAAGTACGACAATTAAGTAGTTGATTTGAGTTATTATGATCATAGTTAGTAGTTTGTGTGTGTGTATATAAGTAGTTAATAATTTGTAGTTAGATTAGTATAATTAGTTTTAGTTGTTTCCCATTAGTTTCTAGTTTCCTTAGTTTTTAGTTTAATTTCTTTTATTTAGTTAGTTGTTTGTTTTTAGTTAGTTTTTATTAGTTTCTAGTTTCCTTAGTTTAGATCATTTAGCTTAAATCCTATTCCTCTTTCTTTGGTTTCCTTCACGAGACCTTAAGGCTGACCATGGAGCCGTTAAAACTTCATCGAGGTCCCATTCAAAACTGGCTTAGGTTATTTAGACAACTTGGACGGTTCCACTCTCGATTATTGGACGGTCATTTTTGCCGAATCAACAAATGGCTTAGAAGGAGGATTAAGAAAGCAATTAATCAGCAAGAGGTGGTCGTAAGACTCCTCCCCACCTAATCGCACACCTATTGTGAGCTAGAAGCCGTTCTGAATAACCATCCCCTCAAACAGCAACTGCGCTATGAGAAGATCCCTCGGATCACAGTTGAACCCCGACAACCCCTAATCCACCGGTTATCTGAGATTACCGGACAATCTCTCATTAAATCCACACAAAGCCTTTGCTAGCCTTAGGCAACCTCACCGCCCGTGGAGCCAACCTTAAGACTTCTCTGAAGTCAGAGATCAATTAGGAGATATTGATCCCACTTTGAAGATCACAGTTCAAATCCTGCTGCCGGAGGATCTAGGATACCTCCTTCCTCCCTCCTTCCTCCACCCTCCCTCTTCTCCTTCTTGGGAGATTCCTCTTGAGACGAAGAAGGCAATCAACCTTCGATCTCTCACCTACTACCCAATGGCTAATCAGAACTATCCTGCTAGACCTTGGTTAGAACAAGATGTTGTAGTTGTGCCTGGACCTCGGCATCCTTTGCCTAAGCATCTGAAAATGAGCCTGCAAGTTTGATCAGGAATTCCAGCGCTTCTGACGAAGATCATATTAAGAAATTTATGTTAGACATCAGACTTCGCAATGTTGAACATGAAGACGTAGTCTGTAGGTTGTTCCCACCACACCTTTGAGGTAATGCATCCACTTAGTACTTTGCCCAACAACCTCATACTATAACCTCTTAGGGAAAATTTGATCTATCTTCTTAAAGAAAATTTTGGAGATGGCAAACCTCCAGAGTCTTGGTTATGGATCTCTCAAGTTTAAAAATGAATGCTAAAAAGAAAAAAGTTAAAGATTTCAATCAAAGATTTTTAACACTTAAGGAAGATAATCACCTCTGAGACTCTGTATGCTGAAAGTCTTGTGATAGCTTATTATACAAAAGCTCTACATCAAAGAAATATGGCTATTTAGGTGAAAAGATCAAAAGGAAACATTGATAGAAGCCTTTGAAGAAGCTACTCAAATTGAAAAGATATACTTAGCCCTTAAAGATTCCTCTAGCGAGAATTTGTTGTTTCTTCTTCTAGAAAAGATTGAAATTCTTCCCGAGACCTACACAAAACAGACACAGCAGAAACTGCAGATTGGAAAGTTTGACTAAGCGGTACAAAAGTTATTTAATCAAGTTATATATTTGAAAAGGTTGGCTGAAGAAGCTTCTTTGAGTAAGGGACCCTACAAACCTCTTTTCCGAAAACCCTTTCAAACCAACTGACCTAATTCAAATAATGAAGGCCTAAATCTAGAGAGTTTGTCAGCTCTCCAATCAATTCTAGGAACCGAGGATGACTTGATACCTCCTAAAAACCCTCAAGAGGAAATGGCGAGGAAACTACCCAAGAAGAAGATCATTTTCCGAATGTTTTTGGTCACCTCTGAGATAGTATCTTCCAAGCAAACATTGAGACCGTGCACCCTTACAATGCTAGAATTAAGGCCGTGAACAAACTTCCTGCTGGTAACATTACAACTTTGTCTCCCAAGCCATCCAAACCAGTGGAAACTAAGCGGATTAATGATATCCTAAATTAAGATTATGATGTTATTAGAAGATCTTAAGAAATTTAAGGGCTAACATTTCCATTTCTGAGTTGTTAAAATTCCATTTTTGTTAACAAAGATGTTGCAAAATATTTCAAACAATAGCAAGAATGGCAATTTAAAAGGTAGCAGGATTGGACAAAGCAAAGTGCCACATAAGTCTTCCACCAAAGGTAACTTTGATTCTCAAGATAAAGGAAGTATTCTTGTATCAAATGTAAATAACAATGTAAAATAATGTAAATAACTTTCACGATAAAGTAGTTGTAGAAAATGCGAGTAGAAACCACAAGCAACAACTCTAAATACTCTCAAGAACGTTCCTCCTTTTCTTTTAACTTCCGAAATCTTCAACAAAAATGTGCACAATTGCATGGTTGACTTCGGGGAGCATCATCCAATGTAATGCCGTAATTGATCACTGCCAAAAGATAAATGTCGAGGTAGAACCATCATATTTGAAAATAATACAGCTTGATCGAACTGATGTAAAGTCATGGGTGAATTGAAAAATGTATTAATTAGATTGTCATCTAACTTAAAAGTTCATCGGTTTATTGATATAATCGTGGTTAATATTCCAGAAGTGTATGGTATAATTTTGAGCTTGGTGGTGAACAGCGCATGGTGCCAGCTGCTGTTGGTCACACTTAGCAGCTTCGAGGTAGCAAACTAACAAAATCGGGGTTAGCAATGACGTTACCTCAAATTCCGCGATGCCAGACTAGAACGACCCCAATGAGCCATACACACCTCAGGCTAACTCTTGCGAAGCCCAAAGGGTGGACACCTGCGCCGAGGAGAATTTCGGTGAGAGTTTCACCTATCGATGATCCTCAACAGCAATCCGGATCTCAGCATTCACACACAACTACTTGTGGAAACTTCTATCCAAAGTCCTTGTGAGGCATTAAAAAGTCAAGTTTGGTCTTTATATTTTGATGGTTCTAAGTCCAAAGAAGGAGGTAGTGTGGTACCATCATCATTGATCTGGCAGGTAACAAGACATCATTGGCTTGTAGATTAGAGTTTTAATGTACAAATAGCGTTAAGGAATATATGAGGCTTTACTACAAGGTCTCGAAAAATCTTAGACATGCACATTCAAATCTGATTGCATTCGGCGATTCTGAGATAGTGGTCAGGCAGGTGTGAAATTCTATACATTGTCTTACCGCGCATCTCAAATGTTACCAATATGAGGTATGGAATTTAATAAACAAATTTTACGCTTTAATATAAATTCTATTCCTAGATCAAATGATGTTGAAGTAGATCTACTTGCTAATGTTGCCTCTAAACTTCTTCTGCAAATGGTTTATCCCTGGCAGCATTCTCGTGAGTTAATTGTTTTGACCATCCATTCCTCACGACGAAAATAATACCAATTGGAGGTGCCAATGATGATCATCAAATCATCAACTTTATGCATATGGAAGAGAGAGACCTTCCAAGGTGTTGTGATAGATGAACAAACGAATGAAGATAACTTACATGACTTCACGGTAATACCTAATAATCCGAAACCTCCGGAATCGGAGATGGTAAACTCCTTACCAAACTCTGTTGCTAGATTAGAAAATTTCTATGATTTTGAAGATAAATTCAAAAAAAGCGGTCAATTGCAAAACTAATAGTTCCTCATTACATTATGAAAAAGTAAATCTAGGAGCTAATGGTAACCCTCAGTATATCAATGAAAATCTAAACTGGGATGTAAACATGAAAAGTGAAACTTTCATCAGTTATTTAAGGAATTTAGAGATGTATTTGCTTGGACTTACAAAGATATTAAGACATTTGATCCTAACGGTATACAATATGTCTATCCCAATGAAACCCCAAACCTTGCCTTTCCGATAGAAGCGAGGAAAATGCATCAAAGTTAGAACCGACCGTGCAAAAAAGAATTAAATAAACTGATTACTAAAATAATTTTTTCTACAGTAGACATACTCAATGAATTTATCAACCCTCGTCCAGTCACGAAAAGAAAGAAAAGCAGGAAATTGCGACTTTATATCGATTTTGAACCTCAACAAAGCGTCTGATAGGATAACTATCTTGTTCCTCCAATGGAGCGAATGCTACAACAAGTATCCTAGTTACGAGACATCGCTTCGGATAGTTTCTCTAGAGTACAAACCAAGTTTTAATGTCTCCGTCCGACCAGTTGAAAACTACCTTCCCATTGCAGTAGAGACACCTATCTAAGTAAAATGCCCTTTGGATTGATTACTTAGCCAGGAACCTACTTTCCAGAGAGCAATGGATATTGCTTTTAGAGGCTTAATCAACCACTCCGTAATAGTCTACCTAGATGATGTAGCAGATACGATGAAAAATAAAAGCGATCCTCTGGCTCACGAGGAGTTGTTGCCTTTCGATGTAAGTAAAATCTGACATCTCTGAATCTAAGAAATCTATTTTTTGCGATAGAGAGCGAGGGTAAAGCGCCGGTTTTGTGTCTAGTGACGGAATGATTATTGATCCCGAAAGGACTCAGTTCATTGATGTCAAACTTCCCCAGGCCTCGAGAAATCCCTTGCAATCCTTCTAGGCGAGATCAATTTAGAGTGAGAAGATTTGTCCCGGTTCTACAGAATGGGTGGGACCCCTCGAGGGGCGATTGAAGGACACCCAATATCCTTTGGGGACCTAAAGAAACCAAGCTCAGCGATATAAAATGGGCCATAATCGATGCTCGAATCTCAGGCCTGATTTCTCTAAAAGACTTTAAACTTTATGCTTTGCCTCGTCGTTCCTATGATCGCAGTCCTTACTCCAAAAGAACTCCGAAAATAGTACCCATCGCCTTTATGAGCTCTGCTTTCAAAGGTGCTGAACCATGATACCAGCTGTTGATCAATAAGCCTATGCTGTTTTCAAAGAAATCAAGCATTTTCGATCTTATCTTTTGAAGTCAAGGTGGAAAGATTGTGTCCCCTACCCTACGTTAGAACACGGTAGATGCAAAGGAGTTGGGAAAAAATTATTTGGGTCACTTCTTTATAGGAGTTTGATCTAGAGATCACCCAAGCACAGATCGTGAGAGGCCAAAGATTGTGTAAAGCTGATGGCGTCGGTGAAATTGAACAAAGAGATAATGATATATCATGCCTAGAACAAATGTCCGGAATCTGATTTGTTTATTACACAAAACTTTGTGAGAGTCCACTGATATGACGATATTAGACATTGTCTTCCACATGGATCCGGCACCACGTCATCTTGAACCTGCTAAGAGAAGAGCCTTGAGATTGAAATCCGCCTCCTTTCATTTTAGTGCCGGTATTTTGTTCCGTCAAAATTTTGATGGCATAACTAATCGCGTTGTCTTGAAAAGGATGAAGCGGAAAAGGTCTTGCGCCTTTCGAGTTACTGCGGTAGTGAAGGCGGTAGTCGCCAAATTGGAGATATGCATAAAGTCTTAAGAGCCGGTTATTCTTGGCCTACACTCTTTAGAGACAACCATGCCTTGTGCCGCAAGTGTAATATTTGTCAAAAAGCATCAGGATTTGAAACCGACCTTCCTTTTAACCCGTCGCAGTCGACTCTCCTTTCGGCAATGGGACGCCTTGATATCATTGGTCCTATTAACCTCCCATATTCCGCGGCAGCACAAATTACATGCAGCCAGTTACTTCCGCAGATGGTCACAAAGCATACAGCATGCAGTTAATACAACTTCGGGCTTAATTTCTTTTCTGTACTCGCATATCATTACTCGTTTAGGCATACCTGATTGTCTAGTTTTGTCGCGGCTCATATTTTTCTTCTCTTGAAATGATGATTTAAGCGAAAAGAATAAAGCAAGTACAAAAGCTAGTTATTACCCCGAGGACAGCCAAAGCCTGGCGAGTCAACCAACATAAGAACTTGATCAAAGATTATCAAGAGGAGCAGAGTGGTAGAAAATCACAAGAAGCGGCACAGCCTTTCGCCGAAATGCAGCGTAGGTGCGATGGGTAACACCCAAAGCCTTGTAGTGGGTAACTCTCCCTTTCTTGTTTATGGCAGAGAGGTCATTTTTACCTCCTCATGTTCTTCTTATGTCACTCCAATTGTCACAAAGGTTTCAAGAAGAAGAGTGCCCACCTTTAGAGAGCCGTATTAACACGTTGATGAAGCTAGAAGAAGTAAGAACTCAAGCCAAGCATAAGCTAAAGCAACATCAACAACTGATTAAAGGCGGGTTGATTCTGGATTTAGCCGATAGAGGGGAATTTCCGAGAGCAGTCACGGTTTAAAATTAGGACCAAACCACATGAAAGGGAAAGGTGAGCTACAAAATTAAAATCGTAGCTTGGAGCGTTTTGATTTTTGAAAAGTTGGGTCCTAGTTCGTTTTTCTTGCAGAATATTGAAGGGCAGCCTAACACCTACCCGGTGAATGGACAGAAATACTGAAAAGTATTTTGCTGATTCTCACATTGTTTCTGTAAATATTGTTTTGTTTTTATTTTCTGATTTGATTTTGGATTGATGCGGTGTGATGTGTTTTATAAGTTTTTAAAATTCTTTCACATGCTTATACTGCTTTGAAACATTTAGACATGGGCTATTAGAAAAATCTCTTCATTGAAATAACTTCTAGAAGGATTGTACATACATCAAATTCTATATATTTCTAAGAATGATATTGAAAATGTTGTTTGAAGGAAGTGTACTGATCACAATCTGTAAGAGAAGTTTGTCGTGATTATCTTTATCTTTTTATGTTGTCCCTTTTCCGTAAGGGAATGAATCAAAAGGATGTCTCCCTGTCATAGTGAGTTGTTTAGAAATAAAACATTCACGGGAGATGGACGGTACTCAAAATTTCTGATGAGGTGTGAAAATATCAAAAAATATATCAAAGGGTGCCAGTCACCAACAAACTATCTATAAAGAAAGAAAAAACAAAATAAAATTTAATAAGAGGATTTGGGAAATGTTTGCAAACCGGCAGGGATCTGACGAGTCCGGCTGCAGCGTGAGACGAAATGCAAGCATAGAAATAGGAATAACCAGTAGGGAATTATCGAATAGGCACTGGCGGCAATGAAGCAATGTCGGGTAAACAAAAATCTAAAAGATTACATGAAACCTCTTTCAAAGTCCTATTCTAATCTGGAAAGCCTTGTGAGGGATAAAGGCGTCCAAATTAAGGTTAAAGTAGCAGCCTGTCGAGGAGGAGGCTATGGGCGCTGTGGCCGGCCGATAACCATGCCAACTTGATATTGAATTCTATCGCCAAAAATCACGGTAGCTGATCTTGAGGCTGTTTTTTGGTTTACATCTTTTAAAACTTAGCTGAAAAAAGATGATTGATGATGATGAAATGCAGTTTTTGTTTATTTGTTTTGTGTTGGGAATTTTTCTTAACGATACGATGAATTCATTACTTCCCGCGAGAGATAATTTGCCGGCCCGATTAGTAGTAAGCCATTGTTTGGCGACAGCAATTTTGATTACTCTCGAAAGGCTGCACCCTTAGCGGTATCATGACAAATCATTGTCGCATTGTGTTAATGGACATGTGTCGTTTCTTCAACCAAAGTACAATTCAATCTCGACCAGTTTTCACAATTACTCAAATGTGAAAACGCCTATCTAGTTGATTATCGTAAAAACCGTCTTTTTGAGTTTGTTGGTTGATAACTTGATCCTTTGGCGTTTTATCATATGATTGGTAAAGTTTTGTCAAACTTATGTTCTTAATCATTGTCTTACCTTGATTACGCAGTTGGATGTATTCCACCATTTAAACCTTTGGGCATGAAAGTTATTGGTTCTATTTTTTGAAAGTTATAACATATTTTCTCATATTGTTTTATCCTTGTTATAGTTTTCATTTGACTATCATATAAAAAACATTGCGTTGTGTGGCTCTAAGGTTTTGGAATACAAACGCATGTGATATACACCAACTATAATAATGGCAAGTTAAGTAAAGGGTATGATAACTATGGTTTTGATAAAGTATAAAGAGTTGATCTATTCGATCTTGGGAAATTGATTCTTTGCATACTATGATTGCAAAGCAGATCATACAATGAGTATTAAACGGTATCGATTAGCATAAACCTTGTGATTAAAGTGGATATGATGGAATTAGCGCGTTAATTAAGCTAAATTAATCACGAGTCTTGTGTTGGTGTTAGAACTTCCACACTTGGCTTGGATGTTGTGTTATGTTGGTTCGACTTGTATTTTGGCGCGTAGATATGGTGAATCACCCGCTCGCCGGTCAATGCAATTGGTTTTATGATTATAGTTCGAACAGCTCCGAACATGCTCATTAATATGGTACGTGGTAATTGCAAAACCCACCACCTTCGCACACCTGAGTAGTTCTCGGTCTCGTCAAGAATTGAAGCTTTGAAACCCCATCGTAATTCACTCAACCAGTATAGATGAATATAGTCATGAGGAGATGAAAATACGTGGTTGAAATTTGAGCTAATGGCGGCGAACCTTTATTAGCGTTCGATGAATTGCATCACATGCGACCGCCGAGGAATTTGGGTGGCTTTCTTTTATTCGGAAGTTTGATGGCTTCAATATGGTTTTTTCTAGGCAATTCACACTGTCGTTTAACGGTGGCAGAGCCAAGGTTGGATACCTCCAGTTGGAAATCATAGAAGCGATCTATCGGTTTGGCAGCAGTTTACATTAGGAAAAAAGTGGTCAGAACTACAAGGTTAAGGTCATCATGGACATTCTTGTTTAAACTGTAAGTCGTGTAATAGAGGACTTCGGTAGAAATGTTTGAAGCTGTTGGTATGACTGGCGATGATTCTCAAGCAATTTATAGCGTCGCGGGAAATGGGAATATGGATTTGTTTTTCCGTTTCATCTACGTTTGCTTATGGTGTTTATGGGTTTCGAGCATAGCATGCCGCATTTTTGATATGTTTAAAATGGCTAAGATATAAGCGAAATCAGGGATGACCGCAGGCCTATTTCATGTTAGTTTTGATTAAAGATCTTTGGTTGTTAGTGAATTGAATTTTTAGTTAGGATTCTGGCGAGAATTTTCTCCAGCGAGAATAGTTTGAGGAATCAAACCCTCCTCTTGTTGATAAACCTGTGGTTTCAGAGGATAAGACTACCCTTGTCCCCTATGGTGACCTGCTACCCTCACCTGAACTTGACTCACCTATGGCCGTGATTAAAGCTGTTAAGCCCATAACCTCTAAGGCAAGGGCTAAGAACGCGGTTAGAAGCAAAAAAGAATGCTAGAATGATCTCGTATGGAGAGAACAAAGTCAAACCCCCTGTCAAAACCGAGCCCATCACAATAGCTGATGACTCTGATTTGAGTATTGAGCATTTTCTTGCTCAAGAGGGGTTCTGTGATGATGAACCTCCCTACAATTTCATTGATAACTTGCCTCATTGTCTTGAGGACAATCCAGACTATCTTGGTATCAAGTCCCCTTTTGAGGCCCGTGGTGAACCGTCAAAACCCTCCCCTTCTCAAAAGGTTACTACACCCTATGACCAGTGTGGAATATGGCTTAAACGTTACTATTTGGATGTTCCAAAGCTACAATCCAAGATTCGAGGATTTGGAGAGGCAAGTAGCAAGGCTAACTGGTCACAATGATAAGGGGCATCCGAATGATAAAAATCCAGGACCCTTTGGATCAATCTTGTTTAAAAATGTTGAGTCTGCGACCGCCATTATTAATTCCAAATTGACATAACTGCGGCAGATGTGATGGTATGGTTTTTCCCTCTTTATCTGGAGTGATATCGTAAACCTTTCTGGTAGGTTTGACTCGCTTGTCATGCATAAGTTTTATCAATTTTGGATTGACTATAATTGGTTTTAGAAATATATTATGGTTGATATATTTTCTATTTCTGGAATTTGAATGGTATTTTTGTTTTGATTCAATTACCTCACATGGGAATCACGATGAGTTAATCGGTTGAATGTGTTAAATGTTGTTTCTATATTAAGACCGATTCAGATATCCTCTGTTTAATGATCAAATCTCGAGTGGATATTGACTGTTACAATGTTGCTTGTATTATGATGATCGATTTAGTTATATGAATTGGTTAATGGTATCAAATCTTTTTGATTTGCAATATCTCGTTAGATCACTGTAAAATCTTGTGCATTGATGCGGTGATCTAACGTGGAAGTTATTGATTGATGCTTATGATATTGTTGATTCGATACTTGTGGAGTCGGTTCGATTACATTGTAAACAATGCATATATTGTGTGAATAATATCAATCTGTATTTCGACTGTAATTGTAATCGACCAATTACAGTCGATTACAGTTATGGATTTGTTTGCAAGATTATAATAACTATGATTGGATCAAATAGATACAACAATGTTAGCAATTGATTTAATGCATGTCACGATGCTTGACTATCTCATGCGATTTGGTTTCTTATGGATGATATCGTGGAACATTATGGTTATAGTTAGACTCGATTTTGTGGAAGATTGGAGAAACAGAGTATTCTTGTTTCATGTCGATTTGCATAATTATAATGTTTTTATCATATGCTGATGAGTTTTGTTTTATTTAATCCATAAGGATTTATTATTTATTATTATTTGATTAAATCACGATTTGATTTGGTTCATATCTAGTCATTTTACTATTCTAGACCCGATATCTGGGAATCAAAAAGCGATTAAGCATTTGAGTCTATAGTTACGGTATTGTTATTTTTCTTAATTAGGCAGTTTTCTAACTTGAGTTAAATTGTCTGTTGCAGGGCATTATGAATTGTCAATGGATACTATGGGCAGTTAGAATGATCTACAATCTTTATTTGCATTTTAGTTATTTAGTTTTAGAGATTTTTTGGATTATTCCCATATTTTGTAAGCTGTTTGCTATTTCTCACAAGGATGCTTTTACCTTGTGAAAGACTTATTAAACCTATGGTTTGTAATGAAAGAATCCTCACTAAGGGAGAACAAGGATATGTGAGCTTAATTCCAACTGGAGCGGGGTAGTCGTTTTTATAGCTTTTGCTTCTCAATACATTGATACTGTTCAAGTTTATATATCATGTGTGTTTGGTTTATTATCACCTTGTTGTCTAAATTGAATTCAAGTGATATAATTCTTAGTATTATGCATGCTTGTTACTTCCTTTTTAGTAAAAGACATAATAATATTTAGGGATTCAGTTTATAAATGATACCCTTGTCTTCTTTATGAATTGGATTATCATATATATGAATTTGTTGTATTGTAGGCTTCCCTCTTGCATAATTCATAATGCAACCATTATGATTTCTTTTATGTCTTGTTTGTCTTTTAATTCACTTGAGGAAGCATTATAGTACGATCCCTTAGAAGCTTGAGAGCTAATTGAACTTCTTCCTCAATACTGCTTACAGCCATCTTGCAGGGCAAACTTGGAGCGTATGCAGGTTAATTAGATAGATATTTGTCGTTTAATTAATTAGTAGTTTAGTTAGATTTAAGATTAGATTATTTAAAATTGCGAGTTAGTTTCCTTTTGTTTTATAAAATAAAAAGACAAAAATAAGATCCTTGGCATCTTAGGAAGCGTGAACATATGATTTTCTTGAGTTTAAATTAAATCGTAATGTCTATATTGTATGTTGTGAATAAAGAATAGGTTAAGTGACAATTAAGTAGTTGATTTGATTGTCTTTATGATCATAGTTAGTAGTTTGTGTTATTATGTCTCGTGGTTAGTAATTTGTAGTTAGATTAGTATAGTTAGTTTTTAGTTGTTTTTATTAGTTTCTAGTTTCATAGTTTTTAGTTTAATTTTCTTTTTATTTAGTTAGTTAGTTTGTTTTAGTTAGTTTTATTAGTTTCCAGTTTCCATAGTTTAAGATCATTTGGCCATCCCTTTCTCTTTGGTTTCCTTCTGGACCAAATTAGCGGAGCCGTTAAATATTCGGGGTGGTCCATTCAAACGGCTTGGGTTATTTAGACAACCGGGACGGACTCCTCTCCCGATTAGCCGAATACGGTCATTTTAAGCGTCAACACCTTGGCTACACTCACGGTTCAAGTCAAATTTGTTGTCTCAGACTTGCAGCTCGCCCAAGCCAACAATTGTCCACATAGACCCATCTCAACCACCTTCCATATCAACCCAAGTGTGTTTGTTGGTTTCCTTACGAGACCTTAGGGCGGCCAACGGAGCCGTTAAACTCGTCAGGGTGGTCCATTCCAAACGGCTTGGGTTATTTAGACAACCCCGGACCGGTTCCACTCTCCCAGTTGACGGACGGTCATTTTCGCCCGTCAACACCTTGGCTACACTCACGGTTCAAGTCAAATTTGTTGTCTCAGACTTGCAGCTCGCCCAAGCCAACAATTGTCCACATAGACCCATCTCAACCACCTTCCATATCAACCCAAGTGTGTTTGTTCCTTTTTTTGTGACTCAAGACTAGTCCCACCATCTAGGCACATCAGAACCGTTCAACTCACAAAATCATGGTGCATCTAGGTTGACCCACCTCCACTATACTTTCCATCCACTCCTTGGTTGTCTCTTGCACCAAGGCACCAAACCCACATTTCCCCACTATCAAATTGACGTGTTGCTAAAATTCCAACTTAACTGAAGTTTGCAATCGAATTCAAGTTTTCCCAACAAGACACGTGATTCTTGGTATGAATATGTCTTGGTGAAGTGTGCCTAAACTTCCTCACATCAAGTTTGTGAGCCAAACTTTCTTCAAAATATTCTTTGATACCAAATGTCACAGAAGTGGCAGTGGTGAAGAGTACCAATAGTTTCTTCAACAAGCTTTGATACCACATGTCACGCGCCTAAATTCTTCCCAGAATTTTTCACAACTTGGTGCACCCCAAGTCACTCCAACACATGTGGTTATACAACACTGCCTTCCCTCGGTCACAATAGCCTGACCACACTATTCCTACTACAACCATACTACACCTATTCACTCAAGGTATGCCTGTAACTTATCCTTGAGCTACAATGAGTTATCCAACTTATCATGTCTTGCATAACTAAGTTTTTTCCAACACCAATGCACAAGGCACATGCCCAACTATGGCCTAGAAACATTCCATGGAAATACATATTCTATTTCATACTTAGACAATTAAAAGTATACATGTGGACCAAACACATCCAAACACATACACGTAATTCATCCATACATGTACACAAGATATGACGATGGGTGAAAATCAATATGAGTTCCTAACACCCTTATGTCATATATGTAAGAATGTTACAATACAATGATACAAGATAAAAAGACACAATGAGGGGATCATCACTCAATCCATTGCTCATTACAACAATACAATGATTAAGGAAACTTCCTTGCTCAACACCCCATATAAGTAAACCCCAAAATAATTCGCAAGTCTACCTTTTGCGGTCCTTCTTGTTGAACTTGTCCCAAGAGTCACATATTGAACTCATCTCTAGACTCACATCAAGAGTCAACCCAACTCGTCCTAGAAATTTGTCACCATGGTAAGTCTCACCACATTATTTGACCCAACTTGTACCAAAAATTTGTCACCATGCCAAGACTAGCCTCAGGGGCATCTCATGAACTCGCCATAGACTCATCCACAAGGCAACACAAGTCATCTTGTAGTGTCCTTTCTCCAAGACTTGACACAACAAAAAAATGATTTAGCTCCTTGTGGTGAGTTTTTCCAATGAACTCCTCTTGACTAAATGCAAGTAAGATGTTTATCCTTGTTCGTCACCACTTGTCAAATGATGCCTTGGCTTTCCCTCCCCTTTCAAGTATATATGCACCTTCCCATTGATGCAAAGAGTCACCTCCCTTGGAAGTGACCCGAGTCGATCTGTCGTTTGGTTGGCCCAACTTGTGACGATTCCACCGCCTTTCCCATCATTGGGTCATCTACACCCCAACTCATCGTCATGCAAGTTGGCCCTGTCCACCTCCTCAAGCTATCCAAACAACCTTCGCAATGTCTTCACCCACATATTCTTCCAAGGAAGGCATGCCCAAGACATATTTCCAATGAGTGCACCCAATGGTAATGGTCCACGATGACGTGTGCCTCAAGGCACCATGTTCTCCCGTCACAACCCCCGAGTGTGGAGTGCTCCTAATCCAGATTTATGAGAAAAATGAAATGAATAATAGACTGAATACAATAATACAGAGATATAGAGAACAACAACAGATATCCAATGAACAATAACTTCTATTGAATAAATGAAATAGGCTGAAATTGTAAAACTGCAGAATTGAAAACAACTTGCTCGAATGGTGGTAGCTATCTCTAAGAAGAGATGTGACTACTATACGCATCCATCTGAGTAGAATGATTACAATGAGGCTCCAGAGGCCTTTTTAACATTACTCATGAATTCCAAAACCCTAGACATCCAAAAACCTAACCCTAGGAGATGAAACACCAAAAGTTATTTGGGCTCCGCTGGGTAAGTTGGTACCTCAACTTCCTGGGGTCGTAACTTTTGAATACAACCTTTGTTTTAGGCATGTGATAGCCCGTTTGATAGGTATTTTAGAGAGTTACACATTATTCCATCAAAATTTGACTCTGTCTACAATTTGACTGTGAAAATCCAAAACAACATTGTTTAGGGCCCCAAAACAACCCTGGAAGTATAGAAAGATGTGCTGACATGAAAACTTCCAAAATAAAATAGTTGGATTAGGTGGGTGGCCACCAGTATCCACTTGGAAGATGTGTAGAGCTTCAGACATTCATAGAAGTTTAGAACCCATAATTACAAATACATACAGAAGAACGTGCTAAACTAAAAAATGTCAAGAGGAGCCAGTTGGAATAGGTGGGTGGCCACCAATATCCACTTGGATCACCTCCACTCATATGACTTGTATATATCTTACGCTTGGCCCATGCCTCCTCAAGTTGTCTAGACAAGTATGTGCCATCCATAATGATTCCAACATGGCACATCCACAATATGTCATATCCAATCGTAGGAGTAACTCATTCATTTGAGCTTCCTTGGCAACCCCAATATGTGCACCTGACCTTTCTACCAAGGCGTCCTGGTTGACCGCGATGTCCATCTGTGTCGGTTAGGCGGAGGTGCCTTGAGATCTCTAGTTGAGGGTATTACAATACCAATCTAGCAAAATAAGAGAAGAATGAAGATGCTAATATTGAGATGAAATCTCCACCTCAAGATCACTCTTCAATAGACCAAACTCTTCAACAATAACCATTATAAATTTAAGTATTATGGAAACCATCCAACATTAGGGGTGCAAAAGTGTTTTTCCTCTAGCTCAAGCATTCATTTTATGGGCTTTGTGGCTCAAGCCACTTGTCCATCTCATGAAAAAATCTAATTTACTCAGTTACTAATTACCTATTATTCTTCTACCCACGTGTCACTCACATGCACAAGTGATTCCTTATTTAAAAAAATAAGATAATGATTTATCTCCACCCAACTACCACATTTCCTATATTTACTCTTAGGTGTGCCCTTGATCTCCTTCTCATTTCCTATTTGAGTAGGTGCACATGTAGTTACTACTTTAGTTATTTATTAAATCTCTTTAACATCTTCCAACCCACGTTTCTTTTCTCACACTTCTATTTGAATTTGAATTTCTTGTTCATCTTTCTTCTCCTTTCCTATATTTACTCTTAGGTGTGCCCTTGATCTCCTTCTCATTTTCTATTTGAGTGGTTTCACAAGTAGTTACTACTTTAGTTATTTATTAAATATCTTTAACATCTTCCAACCCACGTTTCTTTTCCCACACTTCTATTTGAATTTGAATTCCTTGTTCATCTTTCTTCTCCTTGATTCATGGGTGCACTAGTAATTATTTTTTAGTCAATTAAAACTATTTTATTTTAATTTCATTCATGTTCTAAAATGTATTTGTTTTCTAATGGATTTTGGTTAAACTATTTTATTTATCTTTGTTATAAGATACCTAATAACCTATATGCTCAATCATATTATTATTAATTTAATGATTTTTTCCCTGTACATATAATATATAAGTTAGATTAAAAAAATATATCATATGAAATAAAATGCACATGCTAAATCAACCATATTTATATGCTTAATCAACCATGTTTCAATGCATACTTGACAAATTATAACCAATACAAAGGTTCCATACTTATCCATTCCCTTCAAGAGTTACATTTTAGTAGATACCAATGGTGCCATGTTTATGCATACCCTTCAAGCATCCAACTTTCTTGGTGGGAGAAATGGTGCAATTGTTGAGACTTTGTTAACTCAATTTTTGTCGCCCTTGTTGAGAGACTAGTCATCACTGAGGAATAGTTATATCACCTTATTGCACACCTCTCAAATAAACCTCATGAGTGATTGAACCTGTAACCTACCCTCATGGAAACGTGCAACCTCTAAGTAAAAGTGTCACTAGCTTTTCAACCCAGGTCATGGAAAATGAGTGATAATAGGTGTAAATAGGAACCATATATTCCTCCTCTTCTCGGGATAAATTTTACACTTCCATACAAACTATTAATCGAAAAATCCCCATGTTAATCATAAACCCCTTTATTAATCCCTAGATATTGATTTATTACATTTATAGTTTTATATTAGTAGGTTGGCTAGAACCTTTCATTGTACCCTTTCATTATGATTGTAACCCTTTTCTCCTATATATATATACACCAAGGAGACCTAGTCTTATGATCATCTCATCTCATTTTGTACATT
The DNA here is from genome assembly GCA_010110895.2 of Picea sitchensis. Lineage (NCBI taxonomy): Eukaryota > Viridiplantae > Streptophyta > Pinopsida > Pinales > Pinaceae > Picea > Picea sitchensis. Next base: position 17,972 of record SNQJ01S0023103.1, read on the forward strand.
GAGAATATTGTAAAAAGGAGGTTTCCCCCTCGAAGTGGATTGTTATTCATTGCATTTTTATCATTCTCAAGGCATTGGTACATAACATTTGGTATCAGAGCATCAATATTAAGGTTTTGTTGCTTCAAGCAATTCATCTTGGAAATTTTTCTATAACTTCTTTTGTGGATTGTTTTAGACTACAAAATTTTGAGGTGATCGAGGAAAGATAGAAAAGAACAAGTGGTAAAAATATCAAGTTCGGGTTTGTTATATTTTTTGCGATATCATCTATGGAAGTTAGGGTTTGTGACTAGTCCTGAAATTAGTCTCAAATGAGTCATTTTTTTTCCTCCATCAAAAAAATTCGATGAAGTTTCAAACTTTGAAATTTTCATAATCCTAAGACATAGAAAATCATCTGTGGAAAAAAATTCAGATGTTGAATGCTTATAAATTATGAGATATATCTTGTGGAAGTTTGGATTTTTTACTAATCTTGAAATTAGTCTTAAACAAGTCATTTTGGTACTTTGCTATAACTCTTTATCAGTAAAGGTGCAGACTATGAAATTCTTAGGAGTTTAAGAAATCATATTAGAGTACTACACACTGAAATTTCAGACTCATAGGGGTCCAAATTTCATAGATATATTAGGACAAATTACAATAGGCATAATTGTTTATTGGAAGATGTATTTTTGGTGATGTATAATTTGTGATAAAGAGGAAAAAGAGGAGAATTATTATGTTCTCATATGGCAAAGGGTTCTATAAGAAATACCATTAGTACTCCTTGTAAAATATCAAACATGACTTCAAAACAAAGTGAAGAATTAGAAAACGTACCAACCCAATTAAAGAACCAAGTTGATGAAATGAGTGATAGTATGTTGAAACAAGTGGATTTAACACATTCTTAGGAATACATTAAAAGGGAAATGTAAGATCAAATGAAAAGGAAGATGGATGAAATGGACAAGAAGATGGATGAAATGGAAAAGAATATGGATGAAAATAAGGAAGAAATACAAAAATCCATTAATGAAATGCAAAAATCCATAGAAATCATTCTCTTACAAAATATCCCTAATACAGATATGTAGATCCAAGGAAATCATGAAAATAAGGAGAACAAGGTTGTTGAGACTCAATCACATATGGGGAGAATTTTATCACATTTGGAGAGCACAAATACTGAATCTCAAAATCATGATCATTAATTAATCTAAGATCCACTTCCTTAGGGCTTCAAGTCAGCACCAAGGAACTACTTCATTCCAAAGATCGATACGAGGAATCTTGATGGTAAAGATCCTATAACATGGATATTCTAGATGGAGTAATTCTTTTATCTACACCAAATGACAAGCTTACAAAAGGTAAAGGTAACTATTGCATCCTTGTATTTAGAAAATGATTAATTTGTTTGGTATCAATGGATTTGTGAAAGAAAAAAATATTCTGTTATCACTTGGCTCATTTTTATAGATGAATTGATAGCACGTTATGGGGATATTAATAGAAATGCATTCTTTATTAAATTGATAAATCTTTGGCAAAAAGGGTCAATTACAGAGCACACTCAACAATTCCAAAAGCTCAGTCTTAGGGTAAAGAAAACTCGAGAGGATAATTTGTTATATCTCTTTATGGGAACTTTAAAGGAAAACATTCAACATGAAGTGCATCTCTTCGAACCTAAATCCATAGAGAAATCTTTAAGTATGGAAAGGAAAGTGGAAAAAAAAATATGGCTACTATAAGGGTGGCCACTAAAAACTATAGAGAGAGCCATGTTCCCTCTCCTAACCTCACTCAATTGAAAAGGTTGACTAAAGAAGAGTGAAAGGACTATGTTTCAATTGTGATAGCAAGTAGAGTAAGGGGCATAAATGCAGTGAGAAGAAATTACTCTACATAGACAGTGAAGAGGAAGAAGATCAAGAATTGGAATCATCACAAGATCTAGATCTAGAAGGGACTACTCCAACGATACCCTGTCATTCACTCGTTGACATCAGTACTCCACAAAACCTCGTGATAGAAGGATATATAAAAAAGAAAAAGGTATTGATGTTGATTTATTTTGGTAATACCCATAACTTCATCAGTTAAAAATTAGCAAAACAACTCAATTGATTTGTGTTTACAACACCATAGTTTCAAGTAATGATTGCATATGGAGGTACCATAAATGGTTTAGGGAAGTGTCATAGTATTAAGCTCAATATGGGGGAGTATTTATTGGATAGTTCTATTATTTCCATCCAAATGGGTGGTTATGATGTTGTATTAGGAGTCCAATGGTTACAATCATTGGGAATAGTGACCCTTAATTTTCAATATATTTTCATGAGAGTTTCCTCAAAAGGAAAGGAAATTGAGTTTATAGGTTTCCAAGGGAAACCCTCTAAAGTGATAAGCTCTAATAGCATGACAAAATTATTCAAAAAGGGACACCATGGTGTAATTGCACAATTGTGCTCACTAGATGTTCAAACACATATATCCTCTTCTCTAGTATATCTCTAAATAGTTATCAATAGTCATTCCAAGTTATTTGGAGATATTCCTAAGCGTCTTTCACCTACTCGACATCATGACCATGATATTCATTTGCAACCAAGAAATGTACCTACTAACATTAGACCTTACAGGTATCCATATGCACAAAAGAGTGAGATTGAGCGTATGATCCAAGACATGTCATAGGTCGACATCATTCAACCTAACCGAAGTTTTTTCTCTTAACCAATAGTGATGATTATGAAAAAGGAAGGCTCATGGAATATATACCCATATTATAGACAGATCAACAAAATGACCATCAAAGATAAGTTCCCTATTCCTATCATTGATGAATTATTAGATAAATTGCATGGATAAATTTTCTTTACTAAGTTGGATCTTCGTTAGGGATATCATCAAATCAAAATGAGGCAAGAATGCATTCCCAAAACAACCTTTATAACACTTGAAGGTCATTATGAGTATTTGGTTATGCCATTTGGACTTACTAATGCACCTTCAACATTTTAAAGCTTGATGAATTCTATTTTCAAACCCTTCCTTAGAAAATTTGTGTTAGTATTTTTTGATGACATATTGATCTATAAAAAGTCTTTGGAAGAACATTTACAACATGTTGACAGAGCATTACAACTATTGGAAGAGCAACAAATTTGTGAAAATTCTTCCAAGTGTGCCTTTGGGGTTCTAGAAGTGGAATATTTGGGTCATATTGTAACTCAAGAAGGTGTAAAAGTGGACCCTAAAAATATTAAAGCTATGAGGGAATGGCCAATTCCCAAAACCTTGAAGAAAATTAGAGGATTATTAGGATTGACAAGCTATTACCACAAGTTTGTCAAGAACTATGGTCAAATAACAACACCTCTAACATGATTATTAAAGAAGGAATAATTTTCTTCGACTCAAGAATCAACCAAAGATTTTGAAAAACTTAAGGAGGATATGTGTACGACTTATGTCCTAGCCACACTTGACTTCACAAAAACCTTTATTGTGGATTGTGATGCCTTGGGCCATGGCATTGGTGCAATTTAATGCAAGATTACATACACACACACACACACACACCAAGGAGACCTAGTATTAAGATAGTCTCATCTCATTTTGTACATTGAATATATTGTAAAAGGAGGTTTCCCCACTGAAGTGGACTATTATTCATTGGATTTTTATCATTCTCAAGGCATTGGTACATAACACAAACCCGTTATCAATATGTGGATTGATCAACAAGCACATTCCCTATGCCTACACACACTACAATCAACAAATCAAATTGTTCCTTAATCAAAATCAAAACATATCATTAATCATATAACATATTATAAGACTCAAACTGGAGGCCAATATAATGTTGACACAATCTTGTGTCAATGTACACCCATGGGTTTCCTATCACACAAGACAAACCATTGGTAACATTTGCAAGTTAATGTATCCAACATTTTAATTTCAAAGTGTCATAACCAAATGAATTGACTATGTTGGTTATTTTATATCAATTTATTTTCCATGCTATCATAAAAAATTTAAATGACCCATTCAAAATTATCACTTAAAGCCAATCAAATAATTAAAAGTTTGAGTTTCATCATCATAATACAAGTCAATAAACCGGGTCATTTTGTAAACAAATTCCCTCATATAATAATATTCAGTCTGTCAAACTAGTAAAAACAAATGGGGCACTATCCCTGGATGGGGTGACAGTTGGCGCAATCGTTCCATGTGGGAACGAGCCGGGACGCTGCTTTAATGCATCTACTGGCTCGTATCAACTCGGCCATTAACCCGCATGTATTCGAGCAGGAGAAACCTCGCGATGAGGCCCCTCGCGCAAGCGAAGGGTACCCCTCACCAGAGCACTATGCAGCAGAGTTTAATGG
>SNQJ01S0023103.1:24705-40377 GCA_010110895.2 Picea sitchensis
AAGCAAAACATTTCCACTTATCTTACCTTTACAAGAGCATAAAGCTTTAAGATCTTACCTTCTTTCTTCATATCTAGTTCCTTTCTTAGCACTGAGCTTCACAAGTCAAGTAGAATACCACGCACTATAGCAATGGATCTACGCACAGAGCTTTCTTTTCTTCATCTCCCAACAATAACAGTTTCAGGTCCTGACAATAGAACCATTTGTTAGCACAGGGACAGACCCAGGGTTCAACGCTTCAACAATGCACCAACAAAACCCTAACTACCAGCCCTTTCGGCAACACCTGCAAAGTAGATGAAGTCTCACCTGAGGTAGAGGCGGGGGGGTTGCAAGACTTAGGTGTCTACAACCAAGCTGGGATATAGATATGTGATTACAATACTTAATAGAGCACTTAGACAACAATATGCATTAGTTCTAGAATCTCATTCATATCGCAAATCAAACCCTTAATACAGACCAGCGAAGTAACAATAAATATCAAGTACTTCCCGTCTCTTAGCACATAACATTAGATCATATCTAGCATTTATTCACATCATTAAGCACTAAGCTATACCATCAGATGCATTCATTATACATAACATCAACAACACTTAGCAAATAATCACATAAACAACATCGCACAAAGCATATCAAGACACAGGATGTACGTGGTTCACCCCAGTGTGGGGCTATGTCCATCAACTTCTTCTTCTTCTTTATTAGTCTTCGATCTCTTTACATTCGCCTGATCCTGTGCACAAAACCACAGAGCCCAACTCCGCACTAGACAAGCGATCTGCGCACAACACACTAGATCCACCTTCCTCAAAATCTGGTCAAGGCACAGAGCCAACTCCTTGATAGCATAAAGCCTTACTTTCACAACCAGATTGCACAAAGAACTTACAATCCCTTGCACTAAGCCAAACATACTATGCACATAGCCAATATAGAATCTCGATCTCTTTCTCACATCACTTAGCTACTTATTTATACATTTACACAAAGGCCTAAAAAATGGGTAAAACCCATGGGCCGACATCCCATACCTGTTACATAAACCCTATAAACCCTTTGTCAGGTCCACAAGCCCGCAAAATGAGTGATATCCCGTGATCTCTGCTCCGCCTGGGCGCTCCACCTTCGACCAGCTTGTCAAAGTACCAAAAATGGTCAAACATGACCAATGTTTCCACAAAACTTGGTCAAGGGCCAACACTTGGGCAACCACCTATCTCTTTGATGAATTGAGAGATGGCTTGTTTCCATGAAGCAGGCAGTGGATCCTAAAGGCACTTGAACACACCAAGTTTGTTGAAAGATGAAGACAAGGGATGAGGTGCTTTGGTGCATGGGCACATTATCCCATGTTGTTGGGTTATACGATGACTTGAAAGCTATAAAGAATATGTGGAACTTCTCTTGGGAAGCCATGAGGACAAAGCCAAAGTATGGAATGGTTGCTTGGGCATAGAAAGGAATTTCGTTCCAAGTGACAGATGGAGGCGGTGAATAAGTAGACCAAGAAAATGTTGGTAGTCAACCTATATTGGTAGAATGAAGACCAAGTGACTTGGATGTTGCTCTCCCACCTTTGGTATGGGACATAGGATGAGGCAAAGTGCTCCTTGGGCAGCTTGCAGATGATTTTCAAATGACTAAGAGATCAAGAGGATTGTTGGTTGAAGTTGATGGGAGTATTGGCAAGGATGTGCCCTTATTTGGAAAGAAGGCATGGAAATTCTTCGAGTGGCTCATTTGACTTGGAATGCTTTGGACAACTCCTTGAGTCACTTGAGGGGTATGTTGGCCACTCTCATTTTGTCATGTTGGGTTGCGGAGAGATGACTCGACAGTAAGAGGTAATATGGAGACTTTCCTTGGTTCATAGGATTTCACATACATATTAGATTGCAACATGAAAATATAAACTTGGGCATGATGGGTGTTTCTCATGACTTGGGAAGGATGGTTGGGTGAGACACTTCTTCATATCAAGACCTAGAGAAGTATACAAAAGATCATGGTTGGTGGATTGAAATAATGGTGTAAGGGAAATTTGGATGTGTAAGACTTGAGTAGTTAGGAAATCTCATATCTAGGTACATGAATGAAGATTAAGGAAGTTTCAACCAAAAAATCCATAATTGTAGTTGACCTTGGTAGACTTGATAGTGGAACGAGATGCTAGGGAGGATTGGACCTTCCTTGGGATTGATTATAACAATAGAAAAATGACCCAAGAATCATACAAACTGTTGGATGAGTGAAAGGGAAGATTTGGTTGGACGTGTGTGTGGAAAACGTGTGATGGTTTCCTGAACTCTTCGCACAACTTGAATATGGCATGGAATATACACGATGGAAGTGGAAGTAGTGGTAGCCTCTTATGGATTGCAATAGATTAGATAAATACCAAGAAATGGATAGTGGAGAAGGTGCCATGAAAAAAATTGTTTTGGAGTGACTTCGCAGTGCAACAAGGAAAGAGAGGCGACATTGCCTTGGCCCTAGAACATTGTGCAGAAAAATCAAATTATGAAAGGAAATGACCAGTTTAGAGCATGAAGTACGTGCATTCTCAAGGATTGAATGCGATGATTGGATTGTCCATACAACTAGTCCAAGACCTGGGTGTGTTACTACATGGAAGCATGTCAAAGGAGTTGAAGTATGGAAGTAGTAGTAGGTTTGGAGGCGTAGCACTTGGGTATTGTGAATGATTTCTTTGACAAAGGGTGGATGGAAGAAACAAGAAGGAAAGAGTGAATTTGCCTTGGCTTTTTGAGGTTGGAAAAAGTAAAATGCGGGTTGAAAAGACTATGTTAGAGAAAGGGGAAGCACATGCTCACGGATTGGATGTGAAGATGGACTGATCACCCAACTAGTTCAGGACGTGGCGGTTGGCAATGTGCGGAAGCATGGTAGAGATATTTGAAGTAAGGTGTAGTAGTAAGTCGTAGGGGTTCAACACTTAGATGATTTAGACATTCCATGTTTGCAGTAGGTGTGGGAGACAGGGGTGGCAGTGCAGTATGATCACCATAGTGGGGCAGTGGAAAATTGAAGCATCAAGGATGGAGTTGGGAAGGATACATCCTTCTAAGCAGCAAATGAAGGGATCACATGAAAAATCTAGGCAGAGAATGGTACATAAGGTTGCATGCCATTGTGTATGGTTGTGTTGAGTTTTGGAAACTTGGGGTTTCCACTAGCAGAAAACTTGGGGTTTCCATTGACAAAAATTTTGGGGTTTCCAGTAGACTTGGTCATGGATGTGGGGATGATCAAGTAGTGAGTTGGATAACAATCAATTCTTGCAAATGTTTACGAGTACAATAACAAATTTTGATATGGGAGGGTGTAATACCATCAACTAGAGATCACAAGGCACCTCCACTTGATCGACATGGATGAACATCACGATTGACCGTGATGCCTTGGTAGGAAGGCCAAACAAACATATTGGGGTGGACAAGACATGTTGTGAATGGGCCAAGTTGGATGCACCATGGAGGGCGTGGACTTTGCTAAACGACTTGAGGAGGCATGGGCCAAGATATATACAAGCTAGATTGGTGGATCACTCCACACTTGGGGGTTGCAATGGGAGGACATGGTGCCTTGAGGCACACTGCATCATCGTGGACCATGATCGTTGGGCACACTCATCGAGCATACGTCTTGGGCACGCCTTCCTTGGTCGAACATGTGGATTAAGTAATTGCAATAGTTGGTTGGCTAGCTTGAGGAGGTGGACATGGCTAACTTCAATGATGACGAGTTGGGGTGGAGATGACCCAATGATGGGAAAGGAAGTGGACTCGTTGTGACTTGGGTGAACAAAACAATGGGTTGGCTCAGGTCACAGTCACTTTCAAGGGACGCGACCCTTCGCATGAAGGGGAAAGCAACTATATACTTGGAAGGGGTGGACGAGCTAAGGCATCATTTGACAAGTGGTGAAGAAAAAGGATAATCATCTTAGGAGGATTCTAGAAATAGGAGTTCAATGGACAAACTCACCCAAGGAGCCAAGTCGTTTCTACATTGTGCCAAGTCTTGGAGAAAGAGCACAACATAACGACTTGTGTTTCCCTATGGATGAGTTTGAGGTGAGTTCATGAGATGACTTGTACGCAAGTCTTGGGATGGTGACAGAGTTCTAGGACAAGTTGGGTTGACTCTTGAGGCGAGTCTAGATATGAGTTCGATAGATGAATCTTGGGACAAGTTCGGTAGGCAGGGCCGCAGAAGGTAGACTTTTGGATGATTTTGGAGTTTACTTGTATGGGGTGTTGAGCAAGGAAGTTTCCTTAGTATTTTACTGTTGTAATGAGCAGTGGGTTGAGTTGTGCTCCCCTCATTGTATCTTTGTATCTTGTATCGTTGTATTATAACATTGTTACATATTTCACATAAGGGTTTTAAGCACTCATCTTGAGTGTCACCCATCCTCATATATTGTGTACATGTGCAGATTATTTATGTGTTTGTGTTTGGATGTTCTTGTTCTATATACATAATTGTACTTGTCTAAGTGTGAAATAGACTAAGTATTGTTGCAGAATATTTCTAGGCCATGACTGGGTGTGTGCCTTGTGCATTAGTGTTGGAAAAGACTTCATTGTGCAAGACTAGGTACGTTGGCTAACACACTATAGCTCAAGTTGAAGTTATGGGAAGACCTTGAGTAAAGAGGCGTAGTCTGGTTGTAGTAGGCATGGTGTGGTTAGACCACTGTGACTGAGGCAAGGCATTGTCACATGATCATAGGTGCTAGAGCAACTTAGGTGCACCAAGTCGTCATGAAAAATTCTGGGCAGACTACAAGTGCATGTGATCAGTCGAATACTCTAGAATACTCTTGTAGTCCTCAACAATCGATTGAACCCTTAGGATTGACCGCATTTAAGATTGTAATTTATAGTACGTGGCATAACCCTTACAAGGATGGCATATCATTAAATGAAAATAAATTTTTATATACTCTATATCATAACCACGGTGAATCGTTTCTATGATAACATACTATGTATTGTGACCCTTATAATGACATGTCGTTTTGGAATACATAATATTATATTTAAAATAAAATATGATATATATATATATATATATATATATATATATATAATTCCTTTATCTTTTTATATTTAAATTGAAGTTTTTAACAATTTGTATGTTGAGTTGTTTGGTTCAACATGATAGTTGGTATGTAGATTATAAACAACTTGGTTGATAGACTCAAGCTATGTGGTCAAGCTTTCAATGGGATAACTTTTCCTCATTCTCTTCTTCAAAATGTCAAAATAAAAATAATTATAATTATTAGATTCAAATATTTTATAGTTCATAATTTAAGTACTTTTTCTATATGGTTCATAATTTAAGTACTTTTTCAATTTGAATTTTATAAATGAATTGTCAATCCAAGTTGATGAAGTGTTTGGACAGAGAGTTAAATGAAATAGCAATTTTATGGAGTTTTGAAGATATATATTAATATTGATTGGTTGGAATATATTATATATTATATGTGAATATATGTGTGTGTGAGACGTAATTATTAATTATGTTAATTGAATTATGTATTTTTATAAACATATATAATAATATAGTTCATGTATAAAATATTTACTTTCAGAATAAGTAAGGTTAGTAAATTGTTTCATGCAACAATGACTATAATATTGGAAGTAAATACCTAATTCAATATTAAGATTAGATATGTAATTCAAAATTAGATTATATATGTAATTTGATATTAAGGTTAGGATTGTAGTTCCAAATCCACGAAGTGTTAAATCCATAGTTAAGCTCGTAACTCTGTTAACTTTAATTCCAAATAAGTGTACAATATGTTAAGTATGATTAAAAAAAGGTCTTATGTAACTTTGACACAACTTGCACAATAATTAAACACTTTGAAACTTGACGTAAATTATGTAACTCGCACAATTATGTACTTTGAGAATTTTACACAAGAGAGTTGTTACACTTTCCCTCATTATGAGGATGATATCAAGGTTAAACCCTAGATTTGCCAGGGCACAAGGCCATGTCAACAATATGGCTCAAAGTTTTTACAACAATATACTCATTATGAGCTCAACATGTCACTTATGGGAATAGAACTTGCATGGGGAAGATAACACTTCATCTCACAACCACTCATGCTAGACCCAATTGACAAAAAAAAATTGTTGTTACTAATGGTTGGTAATAATTTATTTTGGAGTTATCACATTGTTCCTTTTGTTTGATATAGGAATATAAATTATAAATAGTGGAAAATTGAGCATCATCATGTTTTTTTTCTTTTCTTTTTTTCCACGTGATGCATTTCTTGAGGAAACTCATTGAGCACTTCCCCTCATTTCGAGGATGGTTACTAGGGTAAACTAAATTCTTAAGGAATAAAGGACAGATAAATATTACTACAACAATTGACTCATGAAGAGAAAACATGTCACAAAGTGGGATTTGAACTTGAGAAAGGGGGGAAACAACTTTTCTTCTTTGCCACTCGAGCTACACCTAATTGACAAAGAATCATCATGTCTATTATTAATGGGAAATGAATAATGATAATATTGAAGATGTAAGAAATGACAATGATAGTGGGTTAGGAGACATGGACAAAATCAAATGCAGCTACTCATTGAAATTGACAAGGAAAAAATAAGGATAGATAAATTGATCTGTATTTTTGAGTGGAACGAAATGAAAACAAAGAATTATAATGTTAACACAGAGACACAATGATAATAACAAAGATACAATAAAACTTGATTTCTATTAAATAATAAATATGTTGAAACTGTAAAATGCAAACTGAAAACAAGCTTGCTAGAATGATGGCAGCTTATCTCTAAGAAAAGATGTGATGACTACGCTCATTTGCAAGAAGATGAGTACAATGAGGCTATGAATTCATTTTTACAATAAACATGAATGTCAAAACCCTAGACATCCAAAAACCTAACCCTAGGAGATGAAGCACCAAAATTCATGTCGGCCCCATTATGGTAAGTTAGTACATCGACTTCTCGGGGTCGTAACATTTGCATACGATCTTCATTTAGGGCATATGATAGCTCGTTGGAAAGGTATCGATGAGGAGATTAATGTTGGGGGCCCAATGAAATGCCCAATCATGAAAAAAATGATGTTTAGGCCCTCAAAATGGCCCCAGAAGTTCGAGACTCGAAAAACTGCTAAAAATAGTAAATTGCCAAAACATTGTTTTGATCCAGTTGGACCACATGGATGGCCACCGATATCCTCCTGGATCAATCCTCCCCCCCTTAGGAAGAAATGGTCTCCATTGCATTGAGTTCCCCCATCAGATGAGGAAATTTTTGCTAAATTTGGCCCCGAGTGCGCCACTTGCCTTGGTGTAGGAGTTGCCTTGCTTTGACAACCCGATAAAGTTGGATCCTTTGTTGGCAAGTGCCCTTGACCTATGTGTCCATGATCCGATCAATGGATTCATATTCCATGCAATCATGGTTGAGATTTGTTGGTGTCAATTTTTATGGTATCTATGAGGTGTCCAACAATGGTGGAAAATGGGATTGAAGGAGGTCCACATTGAACATTAGGTGCAATCCAAGGAAGGGGAGAATGTTGAGCTCAAAAGCATTGCCACCCATGGCCTTTGTGATGGTGTAATGTCCATATCGGAGTGGACGAAGCTTCCGATGAGGCCCTGTAAGGATTTCTTTCTGTAAGTGCAACCAAACTTTGTCTCCCACCTAAAACTGGTGTGGCACCCAATGTTGATCATGGCGTTGATTCTACTTGGCATTGGACGTTTGTAAAATATCTTGAACCTGTTGGCGGATGTGTTGGATCCTCTCAATGAAATGGGTGGCTTCTTCAGCTTCGATTGGATCATGCGATGAGTCTGCCTAGGTGACCGCAAGGGGTAGTGCAACATCCATGCGACCCAATGGTTGAAATCCCAACCCCACCTGAAAGGGGTTGTGGTCAGTTGAGCTATGAAGGGAATTGTTGTAGATGTGTTGAACATAGGGAAGATTCTCATCCCATGTGCAGGGGTTCTTGGAATTTTAAATGTGTAGGACGTGCACGATCATCCGATTGATGACCTCAATTTGGCCATCCATTTGGAAGTGGAAGGCAGTGGATTTTGTGAGCTTGGTGTCCAGCAGTGACCAAAGGCTCGACTAGAATGTGTTGAGGAACCGACTGTCCTGATCTGAGATAATGGTTTGTGGTATCCCAAAGTGTACCCACACTCGTTCAAAGAAGATCTTGGCAGTGGCCTCTGCTATGATGCTCTTCTTGCAAGTGGCTAGAATTTCCATCTTGGAAAAGAAATCCACAACCAAAAAAACATAGTCATTTCCTCACTTGGTGGATGGAAGGACTGACATGTAGTCCATTGAGATGGATTCCTAGGGCCTTTCAGGAGTACGAAGAGGAGTGTACATGCCTTGTTTCTTAGTGGTCGGTTTGGCAATAGCGCAGGCAGTGCAGGACCAGATATACTTGTTGACATCTTGTCAAAGTTTTGGCCAGTAGAAATGTCGTTGCATCATTGTCACTGTCTTTTCCATGTCGAAGTGTCCTTGCAGCCCGTCTTGAAGATGGAAATTTGTGACAGTTGTGTTTGTTCCCAACATCTGGTAGGTGTTGGCGAAGTCAAGATATGTCGCATGGAGGTGGGGCCATCTAGAGGTCTCGTGGCTGCAAGAGCCTATCACTATGGTGAGTGTTGTGATTGGGGGTCGACTAAGGAAATTAGTGACTCGATTGGTACTCCCTGTTTTATACTTGATGTTGAGGTGGAACTGTTTCAAATATGTGGACCACTTCTAATGGAGGTCATTCTGCAATTTTCCTTGTGTCTGCATGAATTGCAGTGTCTTATGATCAATGTGGATGACTATCTCCTTCCTGAGAATGCAATGCCTCCACTAGCGACAAGATTGAAAAATGGATTACATTTCTTTGTCAGAAGTGGGGTGCTTATAGACAACATCTGATAGTGTCTCACTATGATAGGCCATGGGGTGGTCATGTTGAGTGATGATTGTGCCCGCAACATAGTCTAAAGCATCTATCTTGATCTAAAAGGGTTGTTTTAAGTCAGGTAATGAAAGCGCTGGGGATGAGCACACGCACTGCTTCATATCATCGAACGCTTGCAGTTGGGACATGCCCCACAGAATTTTTTCCTTACCACCACCCCTGGTTGCTTGGCTGAGGGCCCATGCAATATGGGAGAATCCCAACACGAACCTGCAATAGAAATTGGCAAGGCCTAAGAAGCTCTGAAGCTTAGTGAGTGTGATTGGGGCTGGCCAGTCACAAATGACTTGGATCATGGCTGGATCCACATGCACACCATGCACATCAACAATGTATCCAAGGTACTAGACCTTGTCCATGCCGAAGGATCATGTTTCCAAGTTGGCATATAGCGTGTGTTGTCGCAGAGTGTGAAGAACCTGTTGAATATGTTGTAAGTGTTCCACCCAAGTCTTCTTTTAGATGAGGATGTCATCCAGATACACCATTAAAAAATAATTAGTGAAAGGCCACAATATATCGTCCATCATCATCATGAAATTTATTGGGGCATTTTTCAAACCAAAGGGCATGACCAACCATTCGAAAAGACCTTTTTTTAACTTGAAGGTAGTCTTCCATACATCTGTCTGTTCTATTGGAACTTGATGGTAGCCAAACTTCAAATCAATCTTACTGAAGTATTTCCCCCCCCTAAGTTGATCAAGGAGATCGTCAATTCGGGGAATCGGGTATCGATTCCTGACTTTGATTTTATTTAGGGCCCTCTAATCAATGTAGAGTCACTAGGTCCCATCTTTCTTCTACACCAACACAATTGGGATTCCAAAAGGTGATGAGTTGGGTCAAATGTGCCCCTTGTGGAGTAGTTCTTGGATCTGACATCAGCGGTAGACTGGTCCATTTGGTAGCGGTGTGTCAAGGGTCATATCGATGGGATGCTTGACCTGACAGTGTAGAGGTACCCCACTTGGTGATGAGAAGATGTCTGTGTATTCTTCCATGACCTTATATACTTGCTTATACTGCGTGGAGAATTCGGTCGTAGAGACCATGGATGTGGTTGCAACCTTTCACTCACTCTAAGAGCAAATCATGAAGAAGAAAAACTTCCTGGTTTGAGAAATGACCTTCCTAGATTGCTTGGTAGAGATCAAGGAATAACACTAGGTGGGACTACCTCAGGTATCCAGTACAATTTCTTGTTCAAAGTAATAATAACATTGTGAGTCCTAGACTCATATACAACATGATGTTTCCATAAATAAGGTTGGCCCAAAACAACATCACAAACTTCAAGGGAAGAAACATCACACAATACCTCATCTTTGAATGTCTTGATGTTGTACGACAAGCGACATTGTTGGTTGATGTGAAGATCACTTCCTTGGCGGAGCCATCTGATGGTTTAGGGTTGTGGGTGTGAAATTGTTTGCAGGGCTAGCCGCTTGACGAACTCTAATGATATGAGTTTCTTCTGGCTACCTCTATCAACGATGAAGTGCAGCAGAGTGCTTTTCACCCACATCTGTGAATGAAAGAGGTGCTCGCCTTCCTCTAGCTCATCTGGTTCACCGACATGGATCTTAGTGGTAGCAATGGTGGCACTGGGTTGCGCATCAATGATATGTATCCACTTTTTTGGTTCTGACTCAGAGTCAGAACCTGCATTTGATTCATAGGCTTTCACTTCATCCACCAATGACTTCTTTGATCCGCAATCAACAGTGTTATGTCAGAGGCTCTTATGGAAGTCACACCACTTCTCGATATCTTTCTTCGTCTTTCCATTGTCCTTCTTTGCTTGCATCTTGGACTGGTTGTCCTGAGGTTTCCCATATTTTCTTTGTCATTTTTTCTGTGGATTGGGGATTCCCTTTCCCTGCTTCTACTGTGAGGGGTTCCCAGACCCAAACTACTGTGTCTTTTGTTTAAGCTTCTACTCGATTTTGACGACATATCAATAGGCCGCGCCCAAGGATGAGATGTCCAAAAACTCCATTTATGTTTGGATGTATCTATGCAGACCGCCTCGGTACTTGAGAACCAGATGTCACTCGGAATATTTGATACCCAAATTGGTGTGCAAGGTATGGAAGACATTGGTGAACTCTGGGACTGTTCGATTTCTTTCTTGTTTCAGTGTGGTCCATCTTGTATACAAGTCATCATAACTTCCAACATGGTAGTATTGTTCCTTAATAACATCCCTGAAGGAACCCCAAGTGGGTGCAACTGCAAATAATGTGGATCCCTTTATTTCCTTTTTCTCACAGAAAGTATCCCACCAAGTTTTAAGATGGGGGACAACCTTGAGGAGCACAAATGTAATCTTTTCTCTATAAAAAAAGTTGTAGACAGAAAATAATCTTCTAGAAGGTTTAACCATTTATCTGCGACATCCACATCTATTTGACCTTCAAATATGGGAATATCAAAATTGATTTGTACCTTGAAGGGGGCGACACTTCCGCTTGAGGTGGATGTGTCGCTTGTCGGTGGTCGTCGAAGGATTTGTGCAAAGTTGTCCATCATCTCATTCCTCTGTCGCTCGAGGACCTCCTCGAGCAACATTTTGAAAGGATCCCTTGTCTTGTTGTCTTTCTTTTCACCCGCCATGGACGGTTTCTTTGGCGTGCAAGAGTTGTTTTCCTCAAGAGAAACAATATCGAGACCCAACTCTCTATACCCTGAACGTGTCGGGGACATGCACTAAAAAACAACAAGGAGCAGACCACTCTAATACCACATATCTGGATTTTTGAGAGGAACGAAATGAAAACACAGATTTATAATGTTAACACAGAGACACTGTGAATAATAAAAGAGATACAATAAAACTTGACTTCTACTAAATAAGAAATATGTTGAAACTGTAAAATATAGACTAAAAACAAGCTTGCTAGAATGGTGGCAACTTATCTCTGAGAAGAGATGTGACAGCTACGCTCATTCGCAAGAAGATGAGTACAATGAGGCTCTGAAGGCCTTTTTACAATAAACATGAATTTCAAAACCCTAGACATCCAAAAACCTAACCCTAAGAGATGAAGCGCCAAAATTCATGTGGGCCCCGTTGGGGTAAGTTAGTACATCAACTTCTCGGGGTCGTAACTTTTGCATACGGTCTTCGTTTAGGGTGCATGATAGCTCGTTGGAAAGATATCAACGAGGAGATTAATTTTGGGGGCTCAATGAGAGCCTATGACTATTATTGAGGTTCCCGATCATGAAAAAACTATGTTTAGGCCCTCAAAATGCCCCCGAAAGTTCGAGACCCAAAAAACTACTAAAAATAGTAAATGGCCAAAAGATTGTTTTGAGCCAGTTGGACCAGGTGGGTGGCCACCGATATCCTCCTAGATCATAAATCCAAGAAATGAAAATAGATTCGTGATCCATTTCTTGATTTCATATATCGAGATACAATCATATGGATTATCATATACAACACTCTCTATTTTATGGACTTTTAGATGCAAGGAACTTATACTTTATTTGTTATCAAGTAATATTTATGTTGTAAAAACCAAATTGATCATTTGCCATACATTCACTTCACTTTGACGGGTGGCTCATGTGATCTAGAACATTATTTTTATTGCAATTTGGCTTTGTTTGGCCTTCATTGATTTTAATATATCAACTACATTGAACTCATCATTGTTTTTTTATTGATTTGACCATTTTTAAAAATGTAAATATATTTAAAAGGAAAAATATAAACCAAATTCAATAAAATTTTACAATTCAAATCATTCTATATACTCGGCCTTCACTATGCAATTTTTTATTTAATCACATCCCTCATCTATCTATGAAAGATAACCAAGAAGGTCCACATGAGTATGTTAATCAACTGCAAATTTGAAAGCCGTCAAATAAAACTAATCCTAGGATGGTTGGGTTGCCTATGTTGAAGGTGTTTTTTTGAAATGAGAGAATGATTATGTTCACCATAAAGTGTGAGAGTATTACATTATAAGTTATTGTATGATTGGTATAAATATTGTGCATTAAATTTAATTATAATGCAAAAATGGTTGTTTGGTGATAGGTGTATTGAGGCTAATAATATATCATAAATTGATTTAGTGTATTAATTTCAACAAAGTTATGATGCATAAATTTCAACTATATAATTAAAACAATTTCATTCATTAATTTTAACAATGATACGTTGCAAAATTCGAACTTCATAAGTCATCAAAATCAAATGAATTTTTTATTTCGAAGTTATTTAATCATAAAAACAACATAATAAATCATTGTAATTAATTTAATTTTATAAGTTTAATAAACTAAAATGGATTTAAATAAATAAAAAAAATAATAATCATCATAAAATTCTATTTTTAACATTTTGTTGTTTTTAATATTTTTTTCTAAATAAAAAATTAATTTTATCATTTAAATTTATAATTTTTTTTTATTTAAAAAAATAATTAATATATTTTACATA
Source organism: Picea sitchensis (assembly GCA_010110895.2). NCBI lineage: Eukaryota > Viridiplantae > Streptophyta > Pinopsida > Pinales > Pinaceae > Picea > Picea sitchensis. Next base: position 38,222 of record SNQJ01S0023103.1, read on the forward strand.
TTTATATAATTTATTATATTTAAAAATATTTTTAAAAACCTTAAAAAGAAAAAAAAAAATGTTTCATGTCACACCACTAACAAGTTATCCCCGGCAATACAGGCCTTTCACGTTTGCCATTTGAGTGATCACGCCCAACCTTTAACACACATAATAAGGGGAACAAGCATCAATAATTATAATTCAAGCAGTTATATGGATGATCCATTGTAATGAATGTTTTTTAAATCTTTCTTTCCAATAATTAAAATTGTTTAGAATGATTTGAGTTAAAGATTAAATTAAAATGTTATTTTTTTTTTATATTATTTTTAATTAGTGATATGATGGTTAAATAAATTAAAAAGTTGATATATAATTTATTGTTTATCACGATTGAAGACTAAATTTGATTTTCAAAACTTATATAATATCATTGATATTTATAATGTGTTAATCTTTGAAAACCAAAATGACTTTAATAATTTTATTTTCAAGTTATTTGATCTTAAAAATAATATATATAAATCAAATAATTAATGAATGTTTTTTATATCTATCTTTTCAATAATTAGGATTGTTTAGAATGATTGTAGTTAAAGATTAAATTATAAAGTTATTTTTCCTTTATAATATTTTTAATTAGTGATATGATACTATTTGAAATGGGTTAAATAAATTAAAAAGTTGATACATTGTTCATTGTTCATCACGATTTTGAAATGGGTTAATAAATTAAAAAGTTGATACATTGTTCATTGTTCATCACGATTGAAGATTAAATTTTATTTTCAAAATTTTTATAATATCATTGATATTTATAATGTGTTAATATTTGAAAACTAAAATGACTTTAATAATTTTATTTTCGAGTTATTTTTTCTTAAAAATAATATACAAAAATCCCCCGTATGGGGTGTCAAGGACACATTCAAAGTGTTGGTGGGCCCCCGACCCTCCCCTCGACCTGGCTTCTAGCGTTGTAGACAGTTGTCAGCTGCCTTCGTCACCCACTTCACCTCCTCATGCAGTATAAGACATCCTACCCCTGTCTCTTCCTGGCACTCAAGCGTCTTTGTCCTAGCATTCACCTGATGCTTCTGTACTTACCTCACCTGTCCGATCCTCTTATCCTTCGGATGTGGTATGGGAAGGTGGCGGAGCAACTCTGTTTAATGATGGATACAGCCCATATCCTCGTTAATTATGGGCGCATCCTCCACTCATGGCTCCTGGCGTTGGGTGGCTGTGTTAGTTGCGTCCCCCTCTGACTGCATTACTACCTCTCTCCGGTTGTTCGTTTATGTTGTCCCTGGCTTCCTTCCATGGCTTCTCTGCTGCACCTTGCGGCGGGAATTTCCTCCATCTCCTTGCTCCTACTTTTCGCGCTCTGGTTTCTCGATTCCTCTAACATGGCTAGAGGAAGCTCCAACCGCCAAGGCCATGGTGGAACCTCGCGTAGACCTAGAACCTGGTCGGGCTTTTGCCTCGTGGACGCGAACGAAAACTCGGCTGACTCTTACCGTTCCCTCACCCCTCTAGAAATTCAAACAGAAATGGGCCTAGACGAGGCAGATGTTCATGTCCTGAGGAGGTTCATCCCTGTTGACGAGGTGACAGAGATCACCAACTTGTGGGTTCCTAATACTGGCACCTTCCGAGGGCGGTCCTCGCAGTAATTGAAAACTGTGGACATTTACTGGCACCTAAAAACGTTGATGGGAAGAGTTTTGTTGGACCACCATGAAGCTCGCCAATAAGTTCTCCTGCAACTCAACGACGTGCAACTCCAGGTCAAGTTGGTCGACCACAAACTGAACCTGATTGCAAACAAGATGGTTGGCATGAACTTGTCCAATCTGGACTATGTTCAACCCCAAGTTCCAGCGGCAAAAGGCAGAACCATTAACTAAGTTTTTATGATGTTCCATCTGTGTTTTTTGTTAAATTACCTGAGAGGTATGGGTTTACCACCTCAATATAGTAGACTAAATAAGAAAAGTAGAACAGACAGTGGAACTAGAAGCTATCTTTGTTTTATTTTATCAATTATAGGCATTAGACATATCAAGCGAATCCAGAATGACAATGTTATATTTTGTTGTTGGTCTGGTTTCCCTGCGGGCAAGCCAACAACAATTTTTTTTTGTATAATATCTTCTCATCAGTAATACAAA
>SNQJ01S0023103.1:40526-82819 GCA_010110895.2 Picea sitchensis
AATAAATATTTTTTATTTGTTACAGATCAATAGAAAAACATTAGCCTCAATAAACACAAATGTCATATTCATTGTCACTAGAAAGAACCTCTTACTAATACTTTAAAAGTCAATGCAAATGCACACAACTTTTAACTTTACATTAAAATATGCTTGTATTAATTATCACACATTAAAATTTAAATAAATGAACATTTCTTTAAATAAATAAAGTATGTCTTCTTGAACATGAGGTTAAACTACAATTTGGGGTAGTATCTACTCTCATGTATGTGTCTAAGGCTAAATGTTACTTGAAAGCACATGACCTTACTGCTTTAGCCTCAACAATGATTATAAGAGATATTAGTTTTCTTGAGAATATTGTCTAGGCTAAAACTACCTTTTAGTTCTAGAATATGACCTAAAACTACTTCTAATTGACTAAGAGCTCATCTTTATCAAACAAGGAAATATGTTGATGGCTCAAGACCTAAAGACATCTGACAAGAATAAAACTCTACCCTTTACTAAGCAAATTATTTCATATGACCAAATTTTACTAATTTGTGGGTAACATTATTGATTTAAATTTGTGAGTAACATTTGTGTTTACTATATGTGTGGTTCCTTATAAAAACATTTAGTATATGTTTTTTTAAGTTTTTTTATATATGTGGTATATTAGAAAGAAATTAGTATATAAGTCATTTTCAACTAATAAATAATAAATAATGTACATTGGAAATCATTTAGTATATGTCATTTTCAAATAATAAATAATGCAAGTAACTTTTTAAAAAGAACAAGGATATATGTATGAAACTCGTACATTTCAGCCATCGTCATGTATGGGTTTTACTCCCAGGTTTACCTCTTAACCTGTGGAACTTAAAGGCTTTGACTGCAATAGGGAACCTTCTCGCCCGCTTCCTTAAAGTGGACAATAGTGGGTTACATTCGTCGGATAAGCATATGACGAGGGTCTTAGTGGATTTAGATGTAACATCAGGCTTGATGGACACACTGGAACTAGAATGGCGGGGTCAAGTTATGGTCCAGCGCCTGGATTACCAGGGTATACCTTTCCGCTGTACACTTTGTCGACGGATTGGTCATTTACGAAGAGATTGTTCCAACTCGGATGGTGATGGAGTAGTTTATGAGAGGGAGGATATCCCAGCTATGGAATTGTAAATGAGTGAAGAGGAACCAGATGTTATGGGTGTCTACTACTCTAGAAGCGAAGCAGATTCAGGGGGCGACTTAACAGGATCTCTTATTGGTTATCATATACCTGATAAAAGCAGGATTAGTTTTTTAAATTCTTATGGTCCTTGTATCGGTATAATACAGTTCTGGGAATAGGTGGAGTCAAAGGGTTTACTAGCATAGGATGCTCTCATTATGGCGGGTGATCTAAATTTTATTACAAGTTGTGATGAAGTGTGGGGAGTGGGGGCTCTATCCAATCCCTTGGCCGGTTTCTTCAGAGACCATTTTAAGAAAAATCATTTGGTGGATGTACAACCATTGGTACTAGTGCCTGCATGGGGTAACAACATAAGTGGGGTACATGGAATCCAAAAATGGTTGGACAGGGTATATGCGTTTAAAGCCCTCCCGGATGATACAGCTAGGTATAGATCTTGGGTGGTACATCCTTATATCTCGGATCATGCTCCAATGATCTTCCAATTGGACCACAAATATAACTCAGTAGCTTACCCTTTCAAATTCAATCCTGCTTGTTTGATGGAAGAGTCATTTGGGTATTTAGTTCGGTCGGAATGGAGCGATAATTAGAATTGCAGTGTGGTTGGAGCACAAAGAAGACTTGCACAGAAGTTACTCAAACTAAAGGCACGTGCTAAGATTTGGTTAGCAGAGAAGAAATTAAAATAAACTGGTGCCTATGTAGCCTTAGAAGATGAGATAGCGCAACTGAGAAAGCAGAGTTGGGAAGCTGACTTCAATTCAAACTTGGAATCCTGATTGAAAGCTATTGAATCGGATCGGAGCAATTTATTGTTGGCAGAGGAGGCATGTTGGCAGCTGAAAAGTAGAGCTACATGGATCCAGAATGGTGATAAAAATACTAAGTATTTTCGTCACTTTGCTAGTTTTAGACGTAATAAAAAACACCTGTGGGAAATCAAAGATGATAAGGGACAAATTCATCATGGGAAGGATGCAATTAAGATTGAAGCGAAGTGTTTCTTCAGATCCTTCTATAAAGAATCGACTGAGAATAGGATTGTGGATCGGGTTTAAGCGGTGAGACTGTATCCTAAAATGGTTATGGAGGAAAATTCAAAAATTTAGAAAAACTTGTTACAAAGGATGAAATGTTAGAGGTTATAAAAGGATTCACAAAAGATAAAATTATGGGCCCTGACGGGTGGATTGTTGAATTTTTCATACATTTATTTGATCTGGTTGTAAAGGATTTGATGGAAGCTGTGGAAGAATCGCGTACTAAAGGAGAGGTGAACAGGTCACTGAATTTGATCTTCATTGCTCTTATGYCGAAGGTAAATGGTCCGACAACATTTGACGATTTTCRCCTGATTTCCTTATGCAATCTTTGCTACAAGATTATACCAAAGATTATCACCAAGAGAATAAGATCGATCTTGTATCGTACTTTATCCGAGGAGCAGTTTGGATTCCTGAAAGGAAGACAAATAATTGATGCAATCARGACTGCTCAAGAGTATCTCCATAGTATCAGAGAAAAAGAGTTACAGACTTTAATCCTCAAAATCAATTTAAAGAAAGCATACGATTGCATCAGTTGGGATTACCTTAGGTTGGTTTTACTACAAAGTGGTTTTGGGTTGTTGATGACCAACTAGATAATTGGATGTGTAACGTCTGCATCCTTCATGATTATTATCAATGGCGAGCCTATGGACTTCTTTAGCAGCGGTAGAGGGCTCAGACAGGGATGCCCTCTGTCGCCCTTGCTTTTCATCCTTATTATGGAAGGTTTTAGTTTGGCCTTAAAAAGAAGCCAAGTGGAAGGAATCTTGACTGGCATTAAGGTTTCCAGATTAATTCAGATTCTGCATCTACTATTTGTAGATGATATTCTCATAATGTCAAATGACTCTATTGTCGAATGGAAGGAGATCAACAGGGTACTAAATTCCTTTTGTAATGCTTCGGGTCTTCAGGTAAATCCACAAAAAACTATTTTTATTCAGATTGGTGTAAGTCAACTTGTTCTAGATTCTCTAAAATTAATCTTCCCTTATAACTATCAATATATCTCTGAGGGGTTTAGATATCTCGGTTTCTTCCTTAAGATTGAAAGGTACAAACAAGAATATTGGCAATGGCTTGTAGAAAAATATGAAAAGAAGATAAATTGTTGGTGCAATCGGTGGTTGTCTTTAGGGGGCGATTGATTTTGATTAAAGTCGTCCTTGAGAGCCAGCCTGTCTACTAGTTGGCATTGGCGAACCTTCCATCAGAGATCCTCCAAAAAATTTGCCAACTTATTTTTATCTTCCTTTGGTCGGGTTGCCGAAAAAAGAAGAGTCTACATCTTTGCAATTGGCAATTGATATCCAGACCAAAGCACCATGGGGGATGGGGGTTGTTGAACTTGATCAATTTCAGTAGAGCTTTAGCGGCTAACAGTCTTTGGAGGGCTCTTATGAAGGAGGGTATATGGCACCGGGTGCTAAAAGATAAGTATCTTCCATTTGTTTCGGTTGCTCGCTGGCTCCGAACAGTAAATATCTCAAAGGAAAAAGGCTCTCAGGCCTGTAATTACTTATTAAAATCCCTTCATCTTCTTCTGTATTGGATTGCGTGGAGCCTGGGGAATGGACACTTAATATTGATTAGTAAAGATTTCATATTGGGGATGGGGAAGTAGGCCTTACTGTCGGAGGAGATGATCGGGGCGATTAATAGGAAAGGAGTGTACTATTTATTCCAGGCTTAAGTTGAGGCACAAGTGGACATGATTATTTCAAATTGGCTTACTAGTGATGATCTGGAATTGAACGGGCACCTTAATGTAGAATGACATGCCTATCGTTGTGCACTTATAAACAATGGAGTTATTCTGCAAGAGAAACCAGACTCATTAAAATGGACAGGGGGAGACTCGTCGGGACAGGTAACAATAAAGAATGTTTATTTGGAAACAAAAAATTTAAAATGGAATTATAAGATAGGTGGCTGGAGAAAGGCTATGTGGTCTTGGGATTGTCCTCTGAAAATCAAGATTTTTATATGGTTGATGGTGGAGAATAAAATTCTTACATGGGAGATCCTACAGCATAGAGGTTTTACAGGCCCAAGTATTTGTATGTTATGCTTGAAGAATGAAGAATCAACTCAACACCTCTTTATGGAATGCGCCTTTACGTTGGAAGTCTGGAGAAATCTAAGAAACTACATAAACTACTTAGGTAATTAGGCAGGGAACAATCTGATGGAATGTTTCAAACAATGGAAAGCTTGGAATTTTCTTTTTCAAACTATCATAGCTTTAATATGTTGGTCAATATGGAGGGAACAAAATTATGTGATCTTTGAAGACATAGTTCCCATGGTTCAGAAAGTGATACATCGATCTCTTTTGGCTATGAGGGAATACAAACATACTTTGAATGTATCTGCTCAGAGGTCGGGGTTATCACATTCAGTGGTGGGAGGCATGGTTGGCTGGTTCGATGGGCGACAACATCAACGGGTCTTAATAGTGGAGCGGGGGGAGTCATAAGGATCAACGAGCAATGTTGTTACAAATGGCTTCTCAACTGCGGTCTAGGAACCAACACCAGAGCATAACTGCTTGGTGTATGGGCCTTTTTCTCTTTGGCATCTCGAATTTCCATCCAGGAGCTTCATGTTATGGGAGAATCCAAGATTATCATTGATTGGCTGTGAGGAAAGGGGCGTCTTCAGGTTATCACTTTGGACTGTTGGAAGGATATAATCACTACATTAATCAATCATTTCCACAAAATATCTTTTGCACATGTTTATAGAAATGACAACAAATAAGTGGATAGTCTATCAAAGAAGGCACTCAACAGGGATCCTGGGAAGCTTATCTATTTCCAATGTGCAGAGGAGCATGAGGGGCCCCATCTGTTTCTCGATCTTTACTAGTCCTTATTGGTTTTTCTTTGATGCTGCATAGCCTTCTATTTTGGGTCGATTAATGGGATCTTTTGTTTAATCACATGATCTTTTGGATGTCCAATGATCATCTAGAGATAATACTGTGGAAATATGAAAGTTTTGTTTTGTTGTTATAGGTAGTTAGCTTTTTGGACTGGGGGTCTCTTCTATGTGATGTTATGGGGCATATTGATATTATTGATGGTCATTATGACATTAGTAAGATTGGTCTAATTGTAATCGATTAGTTTATATTTATAATACAAATATAAAGCGTAATTTTCTGTGGAAAAAATAAATAAATATATATGATTCAAAATTTTCAACTAATAAATAATTTGTCAGCTTCTCAAATGAACAGAAAGATAAATATATACAAAAGGAATATACAAAATTGGGAAATAAATATATTTAATGTGGAAATAATTATATTTAATATACATTAAAATGGAGGTTAATTGTTCACTATTTATTGGTAAAATAATAAAAGAAATTTAATAAGTAATGACTTGTTGGGTTGTTGCAAGTAAGGTGTTAATATTGATTTTATTATTATTGATGTCTATCAAATGGCAAGTGTTGTGTTCGTGCTCTTTGTATCATGATAGTCTTGTTCTTTTCGCGTGTTCAAGTGTGAAAGGATACACTTCCACACGTTTTTTCTAAACCTTATATTTTCAATAATATTATTTTAATAAGGAATATAAATAGATTTTTAGAATGTGAATAGTATTGATATGTTTTCACTAACCCGTAAATGATTTGATACTGAAACTAAAATCTATATAAATAAAATAATCAATTAATTATTGACTATACTTTTAATTGATTATCATTAAATTGGGATCCTAAAAATATTGAAAAAAAATGAAATTATGTATGTAATTGGAATGGCCAAAGTTTGCTATATTTAATTGAAGTGAGTATTATTTCATTGGGTTGTGATTTAATGGTTGGAATGGGACATTGTCATGAAAATAGTGTGGTGGGTTCAAACTTTGATGGGTTTAAAGTTCTTTATGTGCGTGAGAGGGAAGGTGTTCAAGCACCTAGAGTTTGTTTTCCTTTCTCATAAWTTTTTTAACACAAGTCTAATTAATTGATTAAAATAAAATTTATGTGAACTTTAATATAATATTTTATTTATATATATAAATAACAAGTTTAATTAATCAATTAAATTTAAGTGAGCTTTAATACAATATATATATATTTTTTTATATATAACAAAATTTATGTGATATTGGTGACATTATGTTTTTTTTTCAATTCCACAGTATTTGTTTTAAGATAGGACTAGGGGAGGTACAAATAATTCGACATAATGGRATTTTCACTTTCATTTCTATTAAGAATAGTAATGGAGACGAGGAGTAGTAGGCGCAAGGGGATAGTTAGAGATTTCAATGGACAACAAAAAATAAGTTTTGAATGGGGTTTAGGTGAAGCATCGAATAATTAGGTTGATGCGTTAGCACTTTATCAAGGGCTCAATATCCTCGATGCAAGTGAATTAGGAATTTGATAGTCATTGGAGACTCAACTATCATTACAAGATTCATGCATAATTCAACTATTCTATATGATTGTAATTTGGAAAGGTTCATTTTGAGAACTCGTAGAGAGGCAAAGTGGTTTGATTCAATTGAGTATTTCCATGTTTTGAGAGCCTAAAATTGACTAGTCAATCATTTGGCCAATGAGACCTCCCACTTGGAAGTAGGGAAATTGACAGCAAAATTTGGGATCATGTTTTCTCCTATCCCTTAGCAAGTAATCCGTTGATCAAAACAAATTATATTAAGCACTTCACGGTCAATGCCATGTCACAATATTAACTCAAGAAGTTAGGGTGGGACTTAATGCCCTTGATATCCTTGGTATGTGTTGGTCTAATTTACTTGCATAAATTAGGACATTAAATTGTCAATCCAAAAGTCCATAAACTTGTGAGGTACAATCATTGTATGTGAGGGAACTAGTTTTAAAATCAATTTTATTCTCTGAAGAAAAATTTTCAAGCAATGCTGCAAAATACTTTGTAAACTGATTTTCAAAACAAAAACCAATTATTCAAATGTTCATAGGCTCAATGGTGGATACTTAGGTCACAAAGGAAATTTGTTTCAATGGAGTGAAAACATCTCTGTAACAGAACTAGGTTTTGACTATGAACTTGAAATAATATTTATGTGTCTAAGAAAGCAAATTAAAACACTCAAAGAATGCTAAATTCCTTCAACTCAATATCCATAGTTTCTTTAGTCAAAAATCAAATTGTAGAATGACGTTTTCTTCCACCAGTGATGAGTTGTAGCTGTCACAATTTCAATGGTAAAAGTGTTGATTGTAAAGCGTAAAGTTCTTTACAATGATACTCTGATGATTGTGAAGTTTAAATAATCTCAGCAAGAGGAGGCTTCCTACAAAAATACTTTGTTGAACTGTGAGAAAAGATTGCAAGGAATATTTTAAACACACATATGCATTGAAATGATAAAATCCTAATTCAGATTCTAATCTTAATCAATCAAATAAATACTTGGGATTTTCTACTGGTTAAGAAGCAGGCTATAGTGTTTCCACAAGATCTTATGGTCAGAGGAAACCTGTAGCAATACTCTGAAAAATCCTTTTCAAGTCATCAATGGTAGATAATACTGAGTTTTAACTTTTTATCAGCAAAATAAATCTTCAAATGAAATCTAAACAAAACCAAACTGATATAAATCTGATCTAGAAAAGAAATGATAAAAGAAAATGTTATAAATAAAGAAATTACAAAACAGAAACTCACACACTAATGTACAGAACTGCCACACGAACTAAACATGAGTGCCCTCCAAGCTTGTGCATGCACAAGTGAAGAAAACTGAATAGAGGAAATCAAAATCTTGGTATTAAGATTAAAATTAGTTACACAATGGTTCATAAGTTATTCAATTCAACTCCCTTAAAGCCTCATAGTTTCACATATTTATACATCACAAAAGAAACTAATATGACGATAACACTCGACCCAACCAACTAATTTCTATTTTAATCATTCATCTAGATGAGATTTGACCTCCACAATGGCCAAAAATGTGGAAAACTCGAGAGCACACAAATATGGGCTTTACATTTTTAGAAAAAACTCGAAATCTCCCCAATCACACCTTTTTTGGAAAAAAAAATTTTAATAGCTCAATTAGGCATGTTCTGCCCAAAACCCATGTCCCAAAATTTTCAAATTCATCTTCATCAGTCCATAAATCGTGTCTCAAGATCGCTGCCTAATTTTTTTCCTATAAAAATTGTTGGAGAGTGGTTGAGTTGACCATGCATTGATCGGGCCTATGCGAGGGATTTTTCACCGAACTAATAGAAAAAAAACCATCTCATGAAAATGAGGAACAAAAGTCGTGTTCTCGTTTTTGCCCAGCTGGCCTACAAATATCACAATGATGGAGCAATTACAAGAACTCATTTTTTCTGGTAAAAACTAGTAAAATTGACTTTTTAATGCATACAAATTGCTAAAAATCACAAATTAAAATAAAGCGATAGAAATACCTTTTTGATGACTTTTTGGGTCAAAATGAAGACAAAATATGGAAAAAGTAGTGTATGGTGGGTTTATTAAGGCAACATTAGGTTTTGTTATGAAGGTTAATTGGAGCCAAAACAAAGCTCACCAACATGCTCACACACTTCGAGCTTGATGGTAGAGCATATTTCCACATCTGCAATTATCAAGGTGATGGATGCAGGTGGGAGAATTCTAGAGCTTAGCCTAGCCTCTTTCCTCTCTAGTTTGAGCCATGCTTTGAGTCCTTAAGAGCACCATTTTCCACAAGAATTTTGTGTCAGATTCATCAATTTAGAGTGGGTCTCAGAGTTTGATTGCAGAGATTCAGGTTAGGACTTATAATTTGTTTGTAGAGATTCATATTATTTTTTTGTTGTAAAACTTCTAGCATCATCAAGGGCTTGGAATGGGTTAAATTGAGCCATGCTTTGAGGCCTAAAAAGCATCATTCACCACAGGAATTATGCATTGGCTTCATCAATTTAGGGAGGTTCTTAGATATTTTTTATTTTATTTTGTTTGATGGTAGAGTTACGACGTTGTCAAGGGACTAGAATGAGTGGAAATTGAGTCAATTCTCTTCAATAGCTTGGAATTATCACCACAAAAAGAATCATAACCATCTAGGTCATTGCCCTTTCTACGAGGTTATGTACATTTTCCACATATTAAGGAGGCATGAGATCCTTTTGGTTGATAACCAAACATCCATCTTGAATGATACAAGTAAAATGTATTCTCAAGAGGAAGCACACAATACTAGGTATGCAAAAATTATGAAGATAGTGAATTTTCAAAAAACACAAATAAAGAAATCAGAGCTAGATTGCAACATGCTACACCAATTGGTAATAATCTTGGTAAGTGTTGATCAATTTTCATTGATCAAAGGTCAAGTATTTTGGTCATATTTCCTCTTCTTGTATATCCCAAACTTATCCATTTTTCGCTTTTTTGGGTTGCAAGAACTCTATCCAAAATTTATAAGTCCACAATCTCGCAACCCACAAGTCTCTAACGTTAACACTTAGTCATATTCCTACTTGTATTTCTTCATACTTAGCCAATTTTTCATTTTTGGGAGTCCCATTGTGGGGGGTAAACAATGTTTCAAAAGACCTGAACCCCGCAAACCCACATCCCGCATTTCCGCTCACTCCAAAATGACTTGTATTCTTCCGCAACATACAAAATGGGTCGTTCTTGTACTTAGTATATTTTCTTATTGTGGATGTGGAAGTATCCCTACATATCTCCTTCCATATCCCGCACCCCGCAACCCGCAATACCACAAATCATCATTATGCACTCTCCATCACTCATTTTACACCTCCATACTCAAACATTTTCCATTCATCCTGGTACATAATCGCACTCCTAGAGAACATTTATGATTGTACAACCACATCAACTGGCACATGAGGTGAATTAAAACCATTATTAATCATGTAGTTCTTGTAAATTCCCCACCTTAAAGCCAAATCAATTTGTGCATTTAGCATTTTTGAACTAAGAGCTACAACATGTGATATTAAGGAATTATGTGGACAATTTAGTAAGGAGTTAAATCTATGTTGCAAACTCCTACTTTGACAAAACCGCCACTGTTTCATTCTAATCATCCTTTCCCAAATATTCCCAAAAAGAAAAGAGAGGTCCATTGTGGAGACATTGTAATTACAATAGGACGTGAGGATTGTTGATTCCAATGGTTTGAGGAATTTAAATGGTACACACAAATCTCTCTTGAAAAAAATAGTTTAAGTAAAGTTTGGACCTCTGGAATAGTGTTGGCAGGTTGTATGTCAAAGGTATCATATTTTAAGGAGTTGATTCTCTAGTGTGTTGACAATTTCAACAACGAGAAGAGGATAATTCAATTGTAGGGGAAAATGTTTATCTCCTTGGAACCCACAATATTCAAAAGGATGCTCAGGATTCGCGAGCCTACTATGACGTTCAAAAGTTTAGAAGCAGATGCCTTTTTTAAGGTCCAACCAAGGAGGGACAAAGATATTGGATAGTTTTCTTTTGAAGTCATCGGACTACTCTAAGAACTACACCCATATAGAGTATGTTCCTTGAAATACCCTTATAAAGAGTTCACCTGGTTATTTTCCAAAATTGTTAGAAAAGAATCCACAACCACTAATCCGATATATGTATTCTATGTCTTACACCTTTATATTCATGGAATCATTTTATTTGATTGGGCTTGAATTATTTCGAGTGAAGTTTATTTCCAACTTGTAAATTTCTGGAAAAATTAAAAAAAAAATATGAGTTCCTACTTGATTTTATCAATTGCATATTGCCATATGTTTTAAGACTTTCCTTGCATGAGTGTTGATTTTGGAAAAGACCTAGTTCAGTTTCGGTATCCATCATTGTGGAAACAGAAAGCCCCATATCATTTGTATGAAGTACAAAATGCCTTTATATCTACTTTCAAGAAGTTAATCTATAGTCCCACCACATCGAGATTTCCTATAGAAGTTGTTGCCTTTTTTTGAAACCTTGGACAACTTCAGTTCATTAGAATATATGAATTCGAGGAAAAACCTTCCTTACTTCCTTTTTATGTGTCGAATAAATTCTTTGCCGTTGAAGTTTGGAAACTATAGATGTTCTGGGTGAATTTCTTTAACGAGAAGAGAAAAAGGAAGTTCATTCCATTGCCCAGGAAAATTGGGGAAATCACTATCAAAAGTATCTCCCATATTGATGAACTTGCTATCCATTTTGATAATTTCAACATAAAAGAAGTTCCTGGAATTCAAGGATTTGACCCCAGTGATCTGTTTACAGCACATATGTTTGCATTTGGTTACAACTCATCATTTGTAAAGACTATCCAATTTAAAGAAGGAGGTGGGGATAATCGAAACCTCGTGGAAGCCATCCATAAGAAATTGCATGATGACCTTGATACCCTGGTTAGTACTAACGACCAATACAAACAGAAGGGTCGAACCACAAGAAGTGGTAACCCTGACCCCGGTTCACCCAATGTATCACAAAGGAGTTCTTCAATGAAAAACAAGACCCAGGGAAGTAGTCTTGGACAAAATAATTCCCATTCAAGAAGTTATGGTGATGGAGGGGATGTAAACCCTTCAAAAGGAGATATTGGGAAAACATATATTGTCCCTGTATCACTCAAAATAAAAATAGATGTAATTCAAAAAGGAGAGAAGGAAGTTCCAATACTTGCACCTGAATATATGGAAGTGGATACTGAAGTAGAAGAGCTCGATTGTGCCGAACAAATATTGTTATAAAATAGAGCAAATAAAAAAAGAATTGGCTTGTCAAGAGCCATTGGTATTTGAGGAGGAATCTATCACATTGCACCACGCAGATTTTAACAAAGAATCTAAAAGGTTGTTAATTGAAAAAATTAACTTGAAAAATAAAATGGTTGTTGAGAAATGGAACTCTGAAATTTATTTACAATAGGTGAGACCCTCAAAATTCATGCAATTTCACGAAGCAACTGGAGAAGCACTCAAGTCTTCAATTGATGAAATTGAACAAGAAAACCAAGTCTTTAAAGAAAAAATAAAAGAATTAGAAAATGCCTTAACCTCGAAGCCTTTGTTCATCAAGCCAATTGCCACCATTCAACCTCTTAACACCTTAGAACATATGTCAGAATCAAGTTCTAGAGTAAGGAGTGCCCCAAAATTATTGACAGCCATTAGATAGTATATTGGAGAGAATATCCAAAAAATAATTGTTTCAATATTTGAGATATGGGAACTAGCTACTAGTTCTATTATACTTTCCTCAAGGATTACAAATTTTAAATAATATCTCTGAAAGGACCTGGATAGCGATGAAAAATTATACAAGGAAGTTGTCGGCACATTTTCTGTCGAAATCTCCAATATTAATGATATGCAAAGGGGAGAGTAGAATCTCTCGTCTAAAACTCGATTAAGGCATATTAATATAAGATGGTTTAAAAGAATTGAATGTTTAAAAGTAATACTCAAGGAATGTGATGTCATAAATACTAAAATGGGTGACTTATAAATCTTGTTGATTTGAGGAAGGATCTTAGGGAACCACATTTGATAATGGATTCAATTCTACTTTCTAAACATCATTTACAAGGACACTTGGATGCCCTAAATATTTCATGGGAAAATGAGTTCAATGAAATAACTGAATACTCATAAGAGGAAGTAGAAAAGTGGTTGATCTGCTATGTAAATAAGAATGAAGATTTTGAAGACACGTTGCACCGACTCAATTTTGATATTAAAGACATTGAAAATGAATTATTCAATGCAAGAATTAAGCATGCGATGATGGTTTCTCCCCTGCAGGAGTATATCGAATTATGGTTAAAGAACGCATTGATAAAAACAACTGACCCATATCAAAAAAACATAGTCACAATTTCCACGGAACCTTTAGTCGAACACTCTACAAGAAGCACTCCAACAAGCAAATGAACGAGGGTAATTTCCATCATAGTAATTCAAGTAGTCATATTATTCATTTTTTTCCTTTTCAGTTAGTACTCATCTATCCTTTCTTGTTTTAGGATTTGTGAAAACCAAAGGCCGACCCCTGATTGTGTCTCCTTTCTCGCTTCCATGTCTTTCTTTAATTTCATGGTCTATGGGAGCCCAATCCCAATTCTCTTTGAAGGACGAATGCCATTTACTTTTATGAACATTATAAACATGATTATTTTTTAAAACATTTGTATATTTTTTAGAATCCCCAAAGAACTATTTGGGGCACTACATTAGTGGTTTCTCAAAATTTGAGTTTAAAGCATGAGATTTCAAATGTGTGTCTATCAAAATCTTTTTTGAGTTTCAATTGAATAATCATGTTAATTTCTCTACAAATGTGAGCTATATTTCTTATATTTTCCAATGATGTGTCTTATCTTGATCATGCTATGATGGAAATGTTGTCTTTTGAAATTTCTTACTTGTATGGTTTATAGTCTTGTATCATACTATAAATATTCATTTTTTGAACAAGAATGGTCCTTTCTTAGGCATTCTTTGCATGTGAATATTTATTTTCTGAAATCCTAGTCTTTTATAGTTTTTTCTGTAAATTGCAATATATTGAAAGAGGAGTACCACCTCTATAAAAACGCGGGAAGATTTATCCTCGTGATGTTATCTTAAGACTTTGACAATATTTTAGATCAACAGTAAGGAGCACACAATCAATAGTTTCTTTCAAAAGAATGACAATTGGCTCAGTTCTTGAAGAAGTAAGAGATGAGGAATCATTTCGGCAAGCTCCTAGAGATGTGGATATGGAATGCATGGAACAGGAAACCAAGTCTCCTCTAGAGGAACATAATGAAGCTCATAGTAAACATGTCTCTCTTTCACTCTAGGGTTTCTTATGTTTTGCAAAGTAATACTGATTTTAGGCTTGTTCTCCAAATTATATACCAATCCTTATTTTTGGAGCTCCTCTATGAAGGACAGAACCTAGAGTGAATTCCCTAGAATTTGGATTTTTTTTAACATTTGGATATTGATCAACCCTTTTTTTTATAATGTTGAATAGTGAGGTTGCCACATTTTTTGATACAAATTTTAATTGTTCCATTCAAAAAACGAATAGCAATGGAAAGGAACATCCTTCAACTCTATGTTTTAGAGATTCTAAGCTAATAATGGATTGGGTAAAAGGGAATATTGGCATGCTAAATATGATCCTTTGTCCTACTTATGACCAGGTCAAATTATTGGAGATAAGGTTAATCGATATATCTTTTATTCACATTTTCAAAGAACTGAACATAAAGGTTGATGGCTTATCCAAACAAACATTAGAAACAGAACCATGAACCTTGGATATGACAGAGGAGATTGCTATACAATCGATGCCAATAAATATCCAATCTTTATTTGAATGATTTGAGAGATTCTACAATTTTTTGGTTTGGGAGTTTTTTATATTAAATGATCTAAAGGGAATATCTAAAGTCTTATGTTCTTATTGAGCATAAATTTAGACTTGTGGGTTCCATGTAGGATGTATAGATATGGACTCAAAGTTCAAATATAGACAAATGTTTGGTACTTTCCCTATTTTGGAGGAATACTCTACAAAACTTGTTGTCAAAGTGAACGTTCATGTGTGCGTTGGGCACTTGTGAAATGCAACTAATATTTCTACCTCAAATAAAAAAAGTTGTTATTTTTTCCTAGGAAAAAAAAGTTTGACCATTTTAAATATATATGTATGGCCATTTTAAAATTATATGTGTGTGTGTGTGTGTAAGACATTTTTTACTACTACTTTTTTTTCTTTTTTTGTGAAATACCCATCCCCATGAAACCTGCTAGGCACTTCCCCTCATTCCAAGGATGGTACTCAGGGTTGATCAGGATTTATGAGTGGAACAAAATGAATAACATATTGAATACAATAACAAAGAGATACAAAAAACAACAACAGATATACGGTGAACAATAACTTCTATTGAATAAAGAAAATAGGTTGAAACTGTAAAACTATAGAACTGAAAACAACTTGCTCGAATTGTGGTAGTTATCTCTTAGAAGAGATGTGGCTTCTATGCGCATCTGTCTAAGAAGAATGATTACAATGAGGCTCCAGGGGAATTTTTAACATTACTCATGAATTCCAAAACCCTAGACATCCAAAACCTAACCCTAGGAGATGAAACTCCAAAAGTTATGTGGGCCCTGATGGGTAAGTTGGTACCTCAACTTCACGAGGTCGTAACTTTTGCATAAAGCCTTTGTTTTAGGCGTGTTATAGACTATTGGAAAGGTATTTTAGAGATCTATACATTATTCTTTCAAACTATGCCTCTTTCTAAAATTTGATTGTGGAAAGCCAAAATAAACATTGTTTAGGGCCACAAAGAGGCCCTTGAAGTACAAAAAAATGTACTAACATGGAAACTTCCAAAATAATCCAGTTGGAATAGGTGGGAGGCCACCAATATACATTTGGATGTTATGTAGGGATTTAGGACAGCCCCAGAAGTTAAGAACCCACAATTACAAATAAATTTCATCATTACAGAGAAATGTGTTGAACTAAAAATTGTCAAGATGAGCCAGTTGGAATAGGTGGGTGGCCACCAATATCCACCTGGATCAGTCCTCTCCCCTTAGGAATAAATGGTATCCATTGCATTGAGTTCCCCCATCATATGGGGAAATTTCTACTGAATTTGGCCCTGGGTGAGCCACTTGCCTTGGTGCAGGAGCTTCCTTGCCTTGACAACCTGATAAAGCTGGATTCGCTGCTAGCAAGTGCCCTTGACCTATGTCTCCACTATCTGATTAGTGGATTCCTATTCCATTCAGTCAGGGTTGATCTGTGTTGGTATCAATTGTTTTGCGATCTTTGAGGTGTCCAATAATGGTGGCAAATATGGTCGGAGGAGGTCCACATTGAGCACTAGGTGCAAGCCAAGGAAGGGGGGAGTGTTGAGATCAAAATCATTGTCACCCATAGCCTTGATGATAGTGTAAGGCCCATAGTGAAGTGGACAGAGCTTCTGATGGGGCCCTGTAAGGTGCTCTTTCTGTAAATGTAACAAGACCTTGTCTCCCACCTAAAACTTGGGCGGTACCTAATGTGTATCATGGCACTTCTTGTACTTAGAATTGGATTTCTTCAAAATCTCATGGACCTGTTGGAGGATGTGTTGAATCTACTGGATTTTTTGGTGCCATATTGAACATGGGAATACTCTTCATGTGTGGTTGCAATAGGTAGTGAAACATCAATGTGACCCAAGGGTTGGAATCCTAGCCCCACCTGAAATGGGCTATGGTTGTTGGAGCTATGGAGAGCCATGTTATAGTTGTGTTGAACATAGGGAAGACTCTCATACCATGTACACAAATGCTTAGAGTTATACATGAGCAGGATATGCACAATCATCCGATTGACAACCAATGTTTGGCCATCAGTTTGGGGGTGGAAGGTAGTGGATTTAGTGAGATTGGTGTCCAATAGTGACCAGAGACTCAACCAAAATGTGTTGAAAAACCTATTGTCCTGATATGATATGATGATTTGTGGTATCCCATAATGGACCCACACCCGTTCGAATAAGAGCTTGGTAGTATCTGTTGTTTTGATTATATTCTTGTAGGCTGTGAGAATGGCCATCTTTGAAAACTGATCAACCACCACAAATACACAATCGTTACCGTGCCTGGTGGACAAAAGGAAATACATGTAATCCATGGATATGGATTCCCAAGGCCTCTCGGGAGTAGGAAGAGGGGTGTATAATCCTTGCTTCTTGATGGTTGGCTTGGAAATGGCACAAGCAGTGAAAGATACGATATACTTTCCAACGTCTTGTCGAAGTTTTGGCCAATAAAAAATGTTTCTGTAGAACAGCCATAGTTTTCTCCACACCAAAATGTCATTCCATATGACTGTAGTGAGCCTCCCAAATCAGATTTGCACATTTTCTTGTGGGAACACAAAGGTGGCCCAGATGGCATAACAATCCATCATGAATGTGAAAATCGATGACATTCGCGCCTGTACCCAAGATCTGATATGTGGTGGTGAAGTCGGGATCTCGCTGATAAATTTGGGCCACTAAGATGCCTCATACCCCCATGAATGGAGCACGGTGGTGAGTGAAGCAACGGGAGGTCGACTGAGGCAGTCAATGACACGATTTGTGCTCCTTGTCTTATAATTAATGTTGAGATGGAACTGTTGCAGATATGTGGACCACTTTTGATGGCGATCATTCTGCAATTTCCCCTATGTCCATATGAAATGAAAAGGCTTGTGATCAATGTAGATGATTGTCTTCTTTCCCAGAATGTAATGTTTCCATTGAAGGTAGGCTTGCACAATGGAATATATTTACTTGTCATAGGTGGGGTATGTCTGGACAGTATCTGAGAGGGTTTCACTATGGTATGCTATTGGGTGATCGTGCTGAGTGAGAACTACGCCTACAACATCGTCACATGCATCAATCTCAATCTCAAACGGTTGTTGCACATCAGGTAAGGAGAGTATTGGAGCTGAGCACATGCAATGCTTTAGATCATCAAATGATCGTTGTTGTGCCTTCCCCCATGCGAACTTTTCCTTGCCACCACGCTTGGTCACTTGGTTGAGGGCCCATTCAATATGTGAGAATCCCAACACGAATCGTCAATAGAAGTTGGCAAGTCCCATGAAGCTCTGAAGCTCGGTTAGTTTGGTCGGGGCTGGCCAGTCACAAATGACTTGGATCTTAGATGGATCCACATGTACCTCATGCTCATAAACAATGTAGCCCAACTATTGGACCCAGTTCATGCCAAAGAATAATTTTTCCAAGTTGGAATATATCTTGTGTTGCCACAAAGTGCTCAAAACCTATTGAATATGTTGCATCTACTCCTCCCAAGTTTTGTTGAAGATGAGGATTTCATCAGGATATAAAACCAAAAAAGAGTTGGTGAAGGGTCTCAATACATCATCCATCATTCTCATGAAAGTTGTTGGTGCATTTTTTAAGCCAAAGGGCATGACCAGCCATTCGAAGAGGCCTTCTTTAGATTCGAAGGTGTCTTCCATACATCAGTCGGTTCGATGGGAACCTGGTGGTAGCCAAACTTTAGGTCAATATTGTTGAAGAAATTTCCCCCCTTGAGTTGGTCAATAAGGTCATCAATTTGTGGAATTGGGTATCGGTTCCTCACTGTGATTTTGTTTAATGATATGTAATTAATGCAAAGCCTCCAGGTCCCATCTTTCTTTTGCACTAGTACAATCGAGATTTTGCAAGGGGAGGAGATGGGTTGGATGTTCCCCTTTTGAATCAACTCTTGGATCTGACGGTTGATTTCGTCATTTTTCATCAGCGAGCGATGATAGAATAGTCCATTAGGCAGAGGTACACCAGGGGTTAGATCAATTGGATGCTTGACTTGGAAGTGCATTAGTACCTCGGTGTGTGAGGAGAATATTTCTCTGTATTCTTCCATGATCTCGTCCACTTTATTTTTTTACAAAGAGAGGCTTCGTGTAGAGGTCACAGATGTGGCGGTGACCTTCTGATTACTATGATCCTGAATCACAAAGAAGATGAACTTTTTGGTCTGTGAAATGATCTTACTGCATTTCTTAGCTAAGATTAAAGAAATAGTGGTAGGTGGCACTACCTTTGGTATCCTGTACAATTGTCTACCCAAAGTAATAATAACAATGCAGGGTCTAGACTCATACACAACATGTCACTTCCAAAAATATGGCTGGCCTAAAAGAACATCACAAACTTCAAGGGGAGAAATATCACAAAATACCTCATCTTTGAAGGGCTTGATGTCGTAGGGCAGGGGACACTATTGGCTAATGCAAATATCTCTTCCTTAGCGAAGACAGAGGATGTTGTAGGGATGTGGGTATGTTCTCATCGGCAGATCCAACCTCTTGATGACCTCTGTTGAGATCAGGTTCTTATGATTTCCGCTATCGACAATTAAATGAAGCAGAGCCCCCTTTACCCATATATGTGAGTGAAAGATGTGTTCCCCTTCCTCTGGTTGTTTTTGTTTTCTTGTATGGACTTTGGTATTAAAGACAGTGGTACTGGGTTTGACATCAATAATCCTCTTCGCTCCTTCTGGATTTGATTCAGAGTCAGAATCTACCTCTGACTCAGAAGCTTTCAACTCAACCACCTGTGACTTCTTGGAGCGACATTCTTCGATGTTGTGCCAAGGGATTTTATGGTATTCACACCACTTTCCCATGTCCTTCTTCAACTTATCATTACCCTTCTTGGGTTGCAGATTGGACTGGTTGTCCTGACAATGGCCATCTTTGCTCTGTCCCTTGTTTTGTGGGTTGGTGCCACCTTTTCCCTGCTTCGGCTGTGAGGTGTTTCCAGATCCAAAATATCACCTCTTCTGCTTAAATTTCTGCTCGATCTTGACAACATATCTATAATCCGCACCTAATTATGTGATGTACAAAAACTCCATTTCTGTTTGAATGTATCTATGCAGACAATCCTGGTATTTGAGCACCAGATGTCATTCAGAGCCTTTGATACCCAATTTGGTGCGTAGGGTATGGAGAATATTGGTGAAATATGGTATTGTATTGGGGCCACCTTTTCCCTACTTCAACTGTGAGGTGTTTACAGATCCAAACTCTCACCTCTTCTGCTTAAATTTCTACTTGATCTTGAGAACATATCTATAAGCCACACCTAATTATGTGATGTATAGAAACTCCATTTTTGTTTGAATGTATCTATGCAAACAATCCTGGTATTTGAGCACCAGATGTCGTTCATAGTCTTTGATACCCAATTTGGTGCGCAGGGTATGCAAAATATTGGTGAAATCTGGTATTGTATGGTCCCTTTCCTGACGCAATTTGGTCCATATTGTGTACTAGTCCTTGTAGCTTCCAACAAGGTAGCATTGTTCTTTAATGGAATCCCTGAAGTAATCCCATGTGGGGGCGACCAAAAATATTATATATTCCTCTATGGCCATTTTCTCAGAGTAAGTATCCCACCATTCCTTAGCATGGGGGATGACCTTGAGGAGTGAAAAAGTAATCTTTTCCCTATCGGAAAAATTGTGGACCGAAAAATAACCTTCGAGCAGATTCAACCATTTATCTACAACATTTGCATCTATTAGTCCTTCAAATAATGAAATATCAAAATTTACTTGTACCTTGAAGGGGGTTGTGTGGCCGCTTGATGAATATGTGTCTAATGTGGGCAGCCATCAAAGGATCTGTGCAAATTTGTCCATCATTTTGTTCCTTTGTCACGTAAGGGCTTCCTCGAGCAATAGTTTAAAAGGATCTCCTGGTCCATCACCTTTCTTCTCATCCCCCATGAGTTTTTGTTGGGTTCAACACAACTGATCTTTCAAAGGCTCGACTGGTTCGAGTCCAAACTTCTTGTACCCAGATCTTGTCGGGGACATGCACAAAGAAAAACAAATGAAGAGAAGACCGCTCTAATAACACTGATCTGGATTTATGAGTGGAAAGAAATGAATAACATATTGAATACAATAACACAGAGATACGGAGAACAACAACAAACATCCACTGAAAAATAACTTCTATTGAATAAAGAAAATAGGTTGAAACTGTAAAACTATAGAACTAAAAACAACTTGCTCGAATGGTGGTAGTTATCTCTAAGAAGAGATGTCATTTCTACACACATCTGTCTGATCAAAATGATCAAAATGAGTCTCCAAAGGCCTTTTTAACATTACTCATGAATTCCAAAACCGTAGACATCCAAAAACCTAACCCTAGGAGTTGAAATGCCAAAATTTATGTGGGCCCCAATGAGTAAGTTGGTACCTTGACTTCCTGGGGTCGTGACTTTTTCATATGACCTCCGTTTTAGGCGTGTGATAGCCCGTTGGAAAGGTATTTTTGAGAAATACACATTTTTCCATCAAAATCTAACTCCATTTACAATTTGACTATGGCAAGCCAAAAAAACATTGTTTAGGGCCCCAAAATGGCCTTGGAAGTACAAAAAGATGCACTAAAATGGAAACTTCCAAAATAAGCTAGTTGGAATAGGTAGGAAGCCACCAATATCCACATGGATGTTGTGTAGGGATTTAGTACATCCCCATAAGTACAGAACCGACAATTATAAATAAATTTCATCATTACAGAGAAAAGTGTTGAACTAAAATTTGTCAATATGATCCAATTGGAATAGGTGGGTGGCCACCAATATCCACTTGGATCAAGGGTAAACTGGATTTTTTAGAAGATCAAGGATTAATTAATGCAAGGATCAAGTTTTCTAAAACAATATACTCATTAAGAGCTCAACATGTCACATGTGGGAATTAAACATGGGTGCGGAGGATAACACTCCTTCTCACAATTGTCCAGATTAGAACCAACTAACATATATATGTAAAACTTGTATGAACATGTGTCTATATATCCAATTCAATTCTATCGGTATGTGGTCTATCAACATCTTGGAGCAATTATTGTTGCAATTATCCAAGTTCAAATCCAGATAGGAAAGCTCCTCCCGTATGTGGGGTTAGCCAAGTATGGCTATTGATTATAAATTCTAACCTAAATCATTCAAAGTTCCAATTCCATATTAACCTATAGTAATAACATTATAAATTCTATTATAACTTGTAACCCCATCCTTTCTCATCCATAACCCACCCTGATTATTTCTCCTCCTCAATTGTCATCCATATTTCTTCTCTTGATTTAGACCCCCACACCCCCATCTTCTTCAAAAAGTATTTAAATATGGTGTGGCTCCTCACCACATTCATATTGGGAAATGATGTGTTCCATGTAATCCATTACCTATATCCTTCCCATTCATGAAGCATAAGATATCAAGAAATATTTTTCATGGATCCTTCATTGTGTGAAATTTCCCAAACCTGACATCTCTAAAGAGGAATTTAATGTCTTTCATCACAATGACAACCCCAATGGTGTCATACTAAAGTATAATAAAGGTAATGCATTCCTAATCATGAACACTTTTTATTATGAAGCTAAATTACTTGATCTTCTATCATCCTCTTCTTACAAACCTATCTCCAATAATCCCATCAACCAAATCACCAACTTGGTCCCAGGTCCATTAAGTCCTCCTCCCTTGATCCTTCTATAAAAAGTGTCTTCTTCCTCACAAACCTCAAACCTCTAAAATTTATGCACAACCTAATATCCACAAAAAAGGAAATCCTCTAAGACCCATTTTTAGTATTGTAAGATCCTCTACCTATTCCTTAGACCTACTTAGTCCTTCAATGAAAATAAGAAATAATAAGGGAGATAGAGAACAACCTTCTCTTAGATTTCTTCCAAGTATAAAAAAAAAATTAAAGCTTATCCATTTATCAAAATAGAGAAAGATATTGTGGATACACAACTTATAACCTAATTCACAAACTGCACACAAAAACCAAAATGAATCAACATCAACCTCGAATATAACCAACTAATCATATCATAAGGTTTTTATAAGTCTATTTTTACCACCATAATAGACATCCTCTTTAATTTTATAGAGTGTAGACCCTCTTGGGATACTTTGGTTACCTCATGAATCTATCTGCCTAATAAAAATACAAATTGCTCATGACAGGTTGAATCTAATAACAATCTATTTATCCTCAAAGCTATAATATATGAAATATTGTTATAAATATAGTTGTGTAAGGAGGTAGGCTTGAATTATTCAAATGAAGAAGGATTGTCTACTTTTGGAATAATAGAAATAAATGTAGCAATAAAGGTATCCAACATCCTTCCATTAACTCTATATTCCTCTATTACCATCATTATATCATCCTTAATTATCTCATAAAAATATAAAAGGAATTCTACAAGCCAACCATCAACGCCATACTTTTGTTCTTTTTGAAACTATAAATAACCACTTGTAATTCATCCTTTGAAACCTCATCCAAAAGCCTCCAATTGTCCTATTCAATTATAAATCTAGAGAAGAATGATGCCATTTTAAATACATTAGTTATAGTTACCCTACCTTATTCTTTATAAATATCACTAAAATGCTCCACCCTTGTTTTGGAAATGTCTTCAAAACTTATTACTATATCTCCATTATTTCTCTTTACCTTTAATACACTGTTAACATTTTTCCTTTGGTTTGCAAATTGATGGAAGTACTTAGTACTTTCATTGCTCTTTAGAAGCCATATCTCTCTACTCTTTAACTTCCATGTTGTCTCTTTATATGTCAACAAAATTTTCTTCCTTTGTTCCAACCAAAAAAACCTCAACTTTATATTCCTCGGTTGGATGTCATGCCACTTCCTACTTTTGCATACTATGCAATTGAACCTCCAATTCTAACTGCTAGTTATTTAATTTTTTATCATAATCCCAAGGAACAACCACTTGCTTTATGGTTTTTAAATTTTACATAAATTGAATGGATTTTGATTCTCTTCTAGTCCCATTAAAGGGAGTTCTCTCCTTTATAACTTTTACAAAATATTCTTCTTCAATCTAGGAGGATTAAACTTGAAAGGACTAGGAGGCTTCCTCCCAACTTTTACCATCTCCGAAATATTGGAAAGTGATCAAAATCTCCTCAAAAACCTAACCATTTCCTAATCTTGGCTTGGACATTAGAAAACATTCTAACAAGAGAAATCTATCCAACCTATTAGAAATTTTATCGTCATATACCCTCTTATTCCTCCATGTGGGACTTAACCTGATTGGTTTTATGTCAAGAAGATCATGATCCTCTAGTGTTTGTAGGAAAAAATAAGATAAAGGATCTACCGAAGCTATAAGACCCCATATTTAATCTTTTCCCAAAGAGAAATTCAAATCTCCTACAAGGATAATATCCCCTTATTTCTGGATGTCTATATTGAAAATATTCACCCAATATTCCACTCTTTCAATGTATAACCTATAGATGTTTAGGACAATTATCTTGTTACTTGTCTCTTGTGATTAAAATTAAGTACCTAAACCTGAATAAGAAAACAAATTATTAGAGAAGTATAAATATATTGACTTCCACCCAAAAATTAAACCACTTGAATGGCCTCTAGCATCAATAAAAGGGAAACCCCATCCCACTAATATTTTCCCAGTTCTTATATTATTTTGCCACCTTCACCCATAATCTCTTGCAACAAAATAATGTTTGGCTTGTGGGCATCCAAAAATATTTTTAAGGTTTTCTTTTTCAAGGAACTACCCAACCCTCAATAGTTTAGGGATAAACAAATAATGATCCACCCTTAGTATGAAGGACATTTTCTTTAAGAACCATTATAATACAAGATTGCTTCCCTATCAAAACTTCATTAACATCCTTTTCTTGAGTCGAGGTCACAAGTGACTTCTTACCTCGACTAGAACATTTCATATTTTCCCCTAAATTCAAAGCTACCCCTCCATCAACCTCCCCTCCTACAACCCCCATTTATTTTTGCCTCCCTCTTAAATTATAGCTTGAAGCACTAAGCAAAGTATTATACTTCTCCTTTGAAACTTCATTATCCCTATAAAGGATATCTATATCCTTTATGTAATTTTTCCCTTCTACTCCTCCATATTCCATGTATTCAATCAAAGGGCCTATGGATAGTTGAGATGAATACCAAACCCTATTCCCAACATCAAATATTCATTCATGTATATAAATCTAGGCATATCGAAATCCAATCTAGAACAAAAACATAAATCAACCCCTTTATCAACAAAAAGAGCCAAATTCATAGGAGCTCAGTGATTTACAGACTTACCAAAACCCTTTGTCAACACCTCCAAAAGTTTGTTGGTTTTGAGGACAACTTCTTGAAATTATAAATTAAACTAATATCATTCCTTTTTACTATATTTTACCTTAATAACCTCCAGCCTTCATGAATCAATATCCTTTTGAACTTCATCCAACTTTTTCAATTATGAAACATCCACTAGGTTGGCCAATTGTTCTTTATCCAACATTTCATTTTTATCTGAAGGCATTTGTGTCAGCCCATTTTCTTCATCCATGCTACATTTTTTCTTGACCCAAACTTTATAATTAAATGGAAAGCCACAATTCATATCCAAATGGCCATATTTATGACTCCTAATGCATCGAAAAAGAATTCCATAGTAATCTAGAAGTTGAACAAAAGTACTTGAACCCTTCTGAAGAAAGATACTTCCTTCTGATGTGACCATTTATTTTGGGAAAGAGGAGTGGAATCCCACTTCCATTGTGATTACAAAAGAATAAAAAATTCTAACAAGAGAAATCTATCCAACCTCTTAGAAATTCTATCTTCACCTGCCCCCTTATTCTTCCATGTGGGACTTAACCTGATTGGTTTTTTTGTCTAAAAGACAATGATCCTATACTCTTTGTAAGAAAAAAAAGTTGAAGGATCTACTTGAGTTGCAAGACCCCATATGTTAGATTTACCAAAAGAGAAATTCAATTCTCCTACAAGGATAATATTCCCTTGTTTCCAAACGTTCATGCTGAAAATATTCTCCCAGTATGCCACACTTTCATTGTATGACCTATAGATGTTTAAATTAGTTATCTCATTTCTTATCTCTTGGGATTAAAAGGAAGTACCCAAATTTCAATTAGAAGGCAAAGTATTAAAAAAGTATAAATGTCTTGACTTCCACCAAGTAATTAAACCACATGAATCGCCTCTAGAATTAATAAAAGAAAAATCACATCCCACTAACATTTTCCCCAGTTCTAATGTTATTTTACCACCTTGAACATAGTCTCTTACAACATAATAATATTTGTCTTGTGGGAATCCAAAATTATTTTTAAGTATTTTTTTCAAGGAACTATCCAACCCTCGACAGTTTAGGGATAAACAAATAATGAGCTACCCTTAGTAGGATTTCCATTTTCTCTAAGAACCCCTATAATAAAATATCATTTCCCTATCAAAATTTTATTAGCATCATTTTCTTGAGTCGGGGCCATAAATGACTTCTTAACCTGACTGGAACATTTCATCTCTTTCCCTAAATTCAAAGCTAACCCTCCATCAACCTCTTGTACTGCAATCCCAAATAATTTTTTCCTTGCTCTTAAATTATATCGTGAAACACTAAGAGAGTATTTTACTTCTCCTTTGAAACTTCATTATCCCTAGAAAGGATATATATCTCCTTTATGAAATTTTACCCTTCAAATCCTACCTATTATTCATATCGAAACATATGACCTATGAACAATTGAGAGGAATCCCAATCCCCTATTTCCAACATCAAAGATTCATTACTATGTATAAATGTAGGAATATTGAAATTCAATATAGTTTAGAAACACAAATCAACCCCATTATCAAAAAAAAAAACCAAATTCACAGGGGTGGAAAGAATTACAAACTTGCCAAAATATTCTGACAATTCCCCCAAAAGCTTATTGGCTTTGAGGACAATTTCCCGAGCTTCTAAATTAACCTAATATGATTCCTTTTTACTATATTTTACCTTAATAACCTCTAGCCTTTTGTTGATATTAGATATTGTCTTATGGTCTTTGAGTCAACCTCACAAGGATATAATCCCCCTGCATTTTTAAAGAGGTGTTACTAATGTATTTCAAATATCATACAAGAAAAAATAAAATGCTTGAGAAAGGATCATGTTTATTCTTGAAATAAATATTCACATGCAAAGAATACATGAGAAAGGATCAGGTATCTTGTAGAAAGTAAATATTTACATTATGTTACCATATTATAAGCCAAAAGAGTATGCAATAAAATAAGACAGAATTTCCATCACATTATCCATCAAAGTGGAAGACAATATTCAATGAAAAGGAAAATAAATATGGACCACATAGGGCAGATAACTTTAAATGATTATTTCATTAAAAATAGATAAGATTTTGATAGACATACAGCTAAAATCCCATGCTTAAATTCAAAGTCTTGAGATATCAATAATGTTATGTCCAAAATTAGTTCTCTAGAAACCTAAAAAATAATAGATGTCTTTAAATAAATAAATAGTGTTTTCTTGGATTACAAATAAAATATTTTTTTTGTCCTTCAAAGAGGATGGGGATGGGCTCCCACGGACCATGAAATGAAAAAGGCCTCAAAGACACAAGAAAAATAGTTAAGGCTCAGCTTTAGGTTTCACAAGTTATTGGAAAAAGAAATGCAATATCATAAATGATTAGAAGAAAAAATGGCAAGGACGAGAATAGGGTTGCTACTTGACTCACTATGATGGAAATATTCTAAACCTTTACTTTCTTGTTGATGCTTATTTTGTAGATGGTTGTTGTGTTGGAGGTGGCATAACTATTGTAATTGCTTCATGTTGATCTATCTCAATGATCTTGATTAGGGATTTTCTTAGCCACTCTTCTATGTGTTCCCTCATTGGGGCCATTGTGATCTCATGTTTGGTCTTTATCTCTAAAAAATCATTCTCCATTTATCTTAGGTCAATACCCAATCGGTGAAATGTGTCTTCAATGTCATCATTCTTGTTAATATATCATACCAACCACCTCTCAATTCAATCTTAAGGGAATTGACTATCGAATCAGTGAGCTCGCTAGCCCATACAAATTTTAATACTTCAAGTTGTTCTAGTAATTACTATTTAGATAAAAGTGTTGTTTCCATTAATAAATTTGGTTCATTGAGCTCCTTTGTGAGATCAACAATTTTTAAGAAAAGGTCACCTATTTTATTTTTCACATTATCTATCTCATTTAACATTTCTCTTAAAATTTTAATTATTTTCAACCAACAAACATTGATTTTTTTCATCCGGATATTAGAGGGAAGGTTTTGTTCTCTTCTGTGTTGGTTGTGGAGCCTGATTATCTTCCTGATTCGGAGGTCTTTGTTTTCAGCCRTGTTTATACCCTATGAAGATTGTACGCCTTGAAAGACTATACATCTCTCCACGYGGGGGAGGGTTGCAGRGGGGGCTTGCCCCCCTTGTGAGGTATGGGGGCCAGCAGGCCCCCGACGAGGGTTCGAGGGAAGCGTCCCTCGATAGGGGTTCAGGGGAGAAGCCTCTAAAATAAAAATTACCTTGTAACACCTTGTAATTTCGTAGCTAATCTAGACCGTTGATTATAAGGTCGTATATCTGACGATATAAGTTATTTTAGGGTGTTTTTTCCCTAGAAGGAAACCCTATTTTATGAGGGAATTGTGTTGTGGTTGTGTGTATGTGTGTGATTATTGTATTCTAAGAGAGGATATTGTGAGAGAAAGTAGAGGAAGTTAAAGCAGGTGTGTTGTAGGTTGTATCCCTTAATTTTGTTGGATAATAAAAAGGAAGGACCTGGAAATTTCTCTAGTGGACGTAGCCCACACTGGTTGAACCATGCATATATGTGTCTCTATTATATTGTGTATCTTGTGTTTTTTATTTCTTCATTTGTCTTATATTATTGCTCTGCGATCCTGTTTTTCTAACATTTTGTGGGTATCACTCAAACTTGAAACCTTAGAAGAAAATGTTCCCACAACATCCTTGTAAAAACCGTCGTCATTTTCTAGATGTTTTTGGAGATATTCTTTGAAATCCATAATCCTCATTGAAAAGTTGGTAGAGATTTGTGTAAGCTCCCATATTTCTTGGATTGAGTCTATTCATTTTTTAATTCCATCTCCAACATACTTTCTTACTGCTAATATAAAACTAGATGAATCTCTTAGCTTACTGCTACTTTCCGAGACATCCTCTAGGGTAAGTCACAAGTGTTGGTTGAATTGTGGTTAATGGCTCGACAAACAATGGTTTTGAAATCAGAGTTGTCTCTAATTCCTTCATTTTTCCTTTAAAATTAAATTTTATTTTTCTATATTACAGATGGATTCCTTCAATGCTTCTTTGGTTGCCTCATGAAACTGTACAATCTTTGAAGGTGCAACCCCATAGAAATCAATTTACAATTTTCATTTTTCAGACACTTTCTTATTTTTCATGTTTACTTTCTCTATTAACATTTTTTTGGAATTTAGATTATAGGCCACGCAGTGGTGTTATAGACTCTTATTCAAATATTTATGGTTCTTGAGTGACCATAGCTTCAACAATTTCTTGGGTTTCTAGTAGTCATTGTTCTAACTGGATGGGTTCTTCAATAATTTCATCTACATCCATTTCCCGAGGGATTTCTTGAATTTCAAGTATTTCTAGTCTTGTTTTCTTGGTCTCTCTTTTTCGTTTAGCATAGGTATGTAAAACATGGGATTTTTCAATATTTTTCTTCGTAGGGTCTTTGTCACTGCCAACATCTGAGTTTCTGGCAATTATTTTCCTCATTTCCAAATCGCTACTCCTTCATTTTGTTTTTGTCGGGGTACTTATTTGTGACACGGTAGGAGAATTGGGGTTCTTGTTTGTTACCTCTCTACCTTGTTTTCAATAACACTCATTACTGCTTGTTAATTCTTCTATATCATTCAAAGATTCATTGACTAATGTGTCAAGGATATTTAAATAGTCCCCCCCTCCTTCTTTAAATTGTTCAATCTTAGTGAAATAAGAGGAATATCCCACCAGGGAAATATGTGCAGTAAATAAATCATTAGGGTTGAAACCCTCAACAAATTCAACTCAATTTAGGGCAAGTTGGTTAAATTGACCTACAAGCTCATCCAAATGAGAGATGTTCCTTACACCAACTTTTTTGACTTTCCAAGGAAAAAAGATGAACTATTTTTTTCTTTTCTCATTAAGAAATTATTTGAGTACTTGTATTGGCTACATACTTCTATAACAAAGTGTTTGTCCAATACATAGAAAGGGAGCAGAAACGGTTTCTCTTGGAAACTGAATAACCTTATGATTCTGAAATCCTCTGTGGTTTCAAAAATTCATTTCTCTGAGAGAAAGGTCGTAGCCTCAAGTGATAGTATTGATGTGTTAGGGTCGGAGATTAATTTTTAAATTCATAGATAAAATTGTTGTGGACCGGGTAGAAATAATATTGATCCTTGTGTCTCCATAAAGCTAGATACCAAACAAAGACCAACTCCACCTTGAATTAAACACTTCTTTCCCCTGGAAATTCTTAGAAAACATGGCAGTAAGCTATGGAGAAAATAAAATAAGATGTCAAGTAGAATTTTCAGGTCCTTTTCAGACCACCCAATTGAAATTAAATTTCATTAGAAATAAGGCGGTCTCAGTCAATGAGGGCATATTCATGCACAGTGAAGTGGAGAATATAAATTATATTTTTCAACACAGAGGCTATGGATTCCAAACCAATAATACGGGAAAATAATGAGGAAAAATCATTGTAGGGATACTTTAAGGAACTTACCTCAATCTTAGCGGCATTAGTATTAGCTCTTGGGTCAATCAAATATTTTTCAAGGAGCTATTCTCCTCCTCTATGTTCCTTGAGGAATTCACT
This sequence comes from Picea sitchensis, assembly GCA_010110895.2. Taxonomy (NCBI): domain Eukaryota; kingdom Viridiplantae; phylum Streptophyta; class Pinopsida; order Pinales; family Pinaceae; genus Picea; species Picea sitchensis. Next base: position 71,126 of record SNQJ01S0023103.1, read on the forward strand.
AGATTCTTCACCCTTGAACTGCATGGTAGGATTTGGCATTCATATAATTCTTTTGAAAATTGAATGAGCCAAGGAGATAGTTTGTTTCCCTTGAACCTAAATTATTCTCCTTTCTGAATCAAATTTACCTACGCATGAAAGAACTAGCTCTTTGAAATTTGTCGCCTTCGGAACAAAACCAGCTAGAAGCTATGCCTGAGGTCTAGACCTGGATTTTTTTATTCTTGGTAGGAGGGAAGTCCTTTTACCACTTGTAATACTATGACCACTGGAACTCGTGGTCTTCATGTCTAAGAGTATTTAGTGTATCTCCACAATACAACTCTTTTCTCCTACTTGAAATTATTTACGTTGTTTTCTATTCTTACCAATAGGTGGCGCTATTGTCGATATAATTTTTTACAGCATGGTATATTAATCCTTCATTTAAAATACCACATATTTCCTTTATTATTAACAACCATAGCTCTTATTTCAAAAAAATTGGTTGTTGACCAAAATTGGTCACCTATATTTTCCTGCTCCTGGAATAATAAAAAAAAATTGATATCAGAAGAAGAAAATTTTTGAATGATTATAACTTCATTGTGTATCCCTCAGTCTCAGCTTCATCATGCATTTCATGGATTCAAAATCTAAGTTCTTATGATCAAGATATCTAGGTTTTAGTCAAATCAGAAAAAAGACACTTCCTCAACATGCGACAAAGTTATTTTTTCTTGGAACCATGTCCAATGTCTTGAAGCCATGCTCATTTATTGGTACTTAGTCATCTTGGAACCTTGTCATGTTCTTGGTTCTTTCATTCTCTTCTCTTCTCCATACTTAGTTTCTTTTTCGAATTTTTCTACACTCTTACCCCTCTCCTTATCTCTCCTCCTCTCATCTCGTATTGTATAACACTTAGAAACTTTTCTCATTTTCCACCCTCTCCTTATTTATCCATTTCCCCTCCACTCCTCTCTTCTCTCATACTTTACACTTAGAATTTTTTATTTATACCTCACTCGACACCCTCCTTGTCCCTCTATCTCCCTTCCTTTCCCTCTTCCCATACTTCATAACATGTTCATAATATGACGGGTTCACTCACCATACTCCTCCCTCACCTCCCCAACTTGTGAATCTGAACCTACCATACCCATATGCCCCCCAACCCCCCACATCATCCTACCTCACCTTATCCATCCTCCACCCTCATTTTTCCCCTCCCCTTACACTACCCTCTCCTACCCCTCTCGTTCACCTTTTCCCCACTTAAAATATATTTTAAATTAATTACATGATTTTTTATCCAACCAAATTACTACATGTACCAGCTAAACATTGGTAACACATGGCATCCAACTACTCATTACGCATTGCAACTCTACAACTAGTCGGGTGATGACACACGGTGAAGAATGGGAATGTGACATGTGGCAACCAATTAGGTGGTGAGATGTGGAAGTTTTTGGTAACCTATTACATGGTGACACATGGAATGTTGACTTATCATTGACTCATGTTGATTGTATGATGACTAGGCACCTATTGGAGGATGACTTGGCAATTAAAATATTTTATTGTTTCATTAATTTCCCAAGGAGTCTAACCACTAAGTCTCCATAACCTCCACATGTTTCACACCAAGTATTTGATACAATTTTCATTATATACATTAAATTTCCAAAAACTCCCATGCATGTGGGATAGTTATTTTGGAAGAAAAAGTCGAAGTTTTTTGTGAAGGAGAATGAAATTGAAATCAAGGGCCCATATTTCCCCATGAAACTTGATCAATGGTTGTTGAGTCTTGTTGTTCTGAAGGCCATAAATTGAGATCTGGGAGTCATATTTGGGAAAATTTTACCTCATTGAAAAGATAATTCAATGAGGAAGATGATGAAACAAGTTTCAAGGACCAAAATTGACCATATTTTTCTCAAAAATTAAAAGAATAGTCAGCATTATTTTTATGGTGTGTTGATAAATCTGCTTGACATCTAAACTTCATGAGCTCATATCCCGAGATCTAGAAATCAAAATTGCACCCAGGTTGACTTGTTGTAAATAAATGATGATGAAGATCACATCTAAATTGGTTTTCATCACTGAAAAGTTGAATATCACATCCAGAAAATTAAAACACAATCCTCTCTTTAAATGGGCAGCTAATTAAATTTTTAAAAATACAAGGTTATTAAAAAACTTTTATTAAAGACAGAAAGGGACCCACTTCAATATGTGGATGTCAATGATGTAAATTAATTAATGAGAATTCAATGAATAATTAATTAAAGTGATTTTTCCAAGAAAGAAAAATCTCTAACTACTCAAGAAGTTAGAAGAACCGATTTTAAAAGGAAAGAAAGGGATTCATCAAAGAGTTAAAGAAGGTTGCATTATCAGAGAAAAAAGATCAAAATAGAAGGGTCCAGTCATCAACCTACAACTAAGATTCTAATCAGCAAAGAAAGATCTCCATCTTCTCCATTCTTATTCTTCTTCTACACTAATTTCTCAAAGTTGTATGTTTGTATTTTTTAACCAAGCATGGGGTTGAGTCTTGAGTGTTCTTTCTTGTATTCTTCAAATAATTTTCTTATATGATAATGGAGCATTTACATCCATGTATGTGACTTCCAGAGATTTTGTGTATTGTTGAATATCTTTTATGAATAAAACTCCACAAAGAATTGCTTCGGGGTTTTACTTTAATTATTTCTCATATCTTGGGATCTTTAAGGATGAGATTTTTGAAGTATTCCCATCAAATTCCTTTTAGTATTAAATTCATAACTCTTTTAAAGTTTTTTGAATGATCAAAATTGTTTCCTCCTATTTGTTGTGAGAATATATGGATGCATCCATTATTTGTATGTGATTAAGAGGGTTGTATATATAATGTTGAGGATACATATTTTCTAATATTGAAGTCTTCCTTCAATATTTTTATTGATGACAAGTAATTTGTTGCACATAAAGATAAGATCAGGTTATTAAAAAACCATTCCATGTATAAATCAAAGAAATAAAGATCTGGGATTTGTTGTCTAAGCATTCTCCCTAATCCAAGATATTCAAGACATATATTTTAGCCAAAGAGTAGTACCACCTCTATAAAAATGCATGGGGATTCATAACCTTGCGAGGATGTTGTTTCGATCTTAACCGATTCAAACATAAATTTGTTGGTGACCATATTGGGGAGCCATTTATTTTTTAGATATATGAGGCTTTGTTTCATATATGATTGACGGACCAGAGTCTCCATGATTCAAAGTTTCAAAAAGAAGATTGTTATTTGTTCAATATGCACGGGGTTTATAAAAATACTATCCAAAGATGTTTGAATGACCTCAAAAAGAGCTAAGAAAAATAAAAAAAAAATTGGGAGAATGAACTCACTAGCAATTTCATTGAAATAACTCTTAAAATCCTTGGAAACTCCATTGGAAAGACTAAAAAATATCAAGAAGATGTATATTATGACTCCTCTTAGGAGTTTCTTTCATGTCATGATGTTCCTTTACCTTCTTCACCAAGCCCATAAATGGTTTTACATGACTCAACAAAAAAAAAAATTATCCAAAGAAGGAGGTGATTTCATAGTGTTGGATTACTAAGAGGGGGGGTGAATCAGTAATAGAGCAATTTAATCCTTTTAACCATAAAATGCAAGTGTTATATCAATGTATCATTATCATCCAATAGTTGTAGAGTAAATAAACAATGAACAAATGATAAATCATACACATACACAATACACCAATGTTTATATGTGGAAACCCAAAGCGGGAAAAACCACATAATGATTTTTCTTATATGTCTTTAAGAATTACATTCATTGGAAGAACCAACTTCCTTTTTTTTCCAGCTGCAACTAGAAAGAGGCTCCAACCCTGTAGTTTTTCAGGCTACAACCTGAGAGAAGCTTCAACTCCCCAATTCTCTAGCTACAACCAGAAGGAGGCTACAACCCCCTATGTTCTCCAGCTACAACCACCTGTCCTTGCCCCATCCAACCTCCCTAAAGTAGAAGTAGAATTATGGAACCATTGTCACAATATCACTGTGATATATACTGTTGTAAACATGTACCAATCAACCTATAATCAACATGTACCATAAACAAGTGCATCAACCATGCACCAACCTGTACCATCAACGAGTGCATCAACCATGCACCAAATATGTACCAATCATGCATCAAATACACATAAACTATGACTCATCAATATGTACCAACATCATCTAAACTATGACTCATCAATATGTACCAACATCATCAACTATACACCCCATGTATGTGCTAACTCATCAACTACTTGTCTCAAATCCTATGTAAATCTGAATATGTACCTCGCCAACCAAAATCCCTCATCAATTTCATCATCCAAATATGATTTGTAACTATGTAATAGACTAGTGTATATGATCACATACCCGCAAAACCTTTCCAACTTTAACAACAAGAGACTAATTTTCATCAAACTTTACTTTACTATAGTCTTACATGACTAATTTTGAATTAGTAAAATCAGAATCTGAAATAATCATAACTTATGTAAATTGCGAATGAATAAAGATTTGAAAATAGTACACAATGTTCTTCAATGTATTTAATGGAATTCCTATAGGTTTCACTGCTTGGAACCTCTTTGAAAAGGAGTTATAGAAAAAATGGCATACCTTGTTGAATTTTGGCTTATTCTAGACAACGAGCTTGTAGAGAGTTCCCCGCATGGAATATTTGTTGTATGGATCTGAAAATTGTAAAAAGAATACTACAGACTGTTCTCTAACCAATACATTTGGTCTTACTAAATTTGGATCTGTTATGAAGAAGTTATGATGTTTTTACCCGAAACACATGTTTTAGACTAGTTTCAGGACTAGCCACAAACCCTATTTTCCACGGAGTGTAACTCCAAAAATAAAACGACCCACAAGCTGAAATTTTTATCACAACTACTTGGATATGTTTTCTCAACGACCTCCATATTTCGCAATCTGAATCATTCTAGAAAAAAATTATTGCAAAAATGGTGAGATGACCTGTAAATAACATACCTTAGAAAGCATCATCAAAATAATTTATCCTCCCTTGAATTCCAACCTTCTTTACTTCATCTTCCCTCTTAAATTCACATTAGATATCATTTGGTTACCTCAGTCACTTATAGATATTCAATATGCTTAAGTGTAATTAAAATGAGAGACCCTTGCCTCTTATTTATACTTTTATGGAGCTTCCTCAAGGGGTTACCTTCTAACCATCTTAAACCACTTTCCTTATTTTAGGGCTAACCCACTTCTAACCACTTGTCCACTTAGTAATTTCTCAATTAAATTTATTATTTAAATAATTTCTTTTGTATCCACTTTGACTTATAGTACACTCATCACTTCACTTTATTATTTAAATAATTTCTTCTTTGTAACCACTTTGACTACTTTGACCTTTTGGGGCTTCTAGATGGCTCATGAAGGTTCTCCAACTTCACATGGCCATAACCCTCTAACCATGAGGAGTTATGTGACGTTCCACATACCACCAGAAATGGCATGACATGTACTATCCATCTAGAATATTCTTATTTAAATAATATCTTCTTTGCAACCACTTTGACTACTTTTACCTTTTGGGGCTTCTAGATGACTCATGAGGGTTCTCCAACTTCACATGGCCATAAATATCTAACCGTGAGGAGTTATGTGATGTTCCACATACCACTAGAAATGACATGACATGTACTTTCCATATAGAATAGTCTTACCTTCAAATATATTAAAAGGCATAACATTACACATTAAACAAACTTGGGTCCATTACCCAAACCTTTGTGCTACCGAAATTCGCTACCAGACTTTCTTCAAGGGTTGACATCAATGAAAACCAATCCAAATAATCAACACATAGAGCCCCATTAAATATACTAGAAGTATATTTTCAGATGCTTGACATTCCTATTGAAAAATTTTCTAAATTTTTTGGGAATACTTCAGAAGATGCAGAGAAACATTTGTTTAGATTCAATAGTACATGTGATGTTTTCAATCTCAATGAAGAAAATGTTACATGTAGATTATTTTTACAAACTATGTAAGGGGATGATCTTTAATGGTACCATTCAATGTTTCCTGGGACCATTACCAATTAGGACGTGATAGAAAATTCATTTTCTGAAAATTTTTCCCACCCACACTCTCCCATATGGACGTAAGATAATGAATATTTCAGCCTTTCATATACTCCATATGAATATCTTTCAAGCAAAAAATTTGAGAGTGAAATCAAGGAGCCTCCACCCAATGCAAAAGAATATTTTAGCCTTGCAATAGATGATGACAAGTCACAATATCATTTGCAACAAGAACAATTGGTGGAAGAAATAAGTCTCAAGAACAATGATGAGAAATATTTCAATTCCATGAAGGAAGAATATTTTCAGAACATCATCGGTGAATCAAAAATTTTGGATGTGGTCGGTAATAAGGAGAAATATGAAAGTATGTTGAATTTGGAAATCCCTTATCCAATCAAAGATAACAACACTCTTAAGAAACCAATATTTGATTTCATTGAATCATGGTTCCAAAGCATTGTTGGCCAAACAATGCAATCAGATTTTCCGTGCATCCGATTCATTTTTTCTCCAATACACATTGAGAGTGCCCCTGATTCATTGGTACAAGCCTTAATATGTTCCACAATTCTGGAGATTACTCCACAAATCAGTTGGATGCTTGAATCTACCTACACTTTAAATTTTCCCTTCCCTTCAAGTAAGGTAGGGTAGGTAGATCTTGTTTGTACATATTTTGTTTCTTTAGTTCAAGTTTTGAATAATAAAGCAGTTGATAAGTGGAGGTGATATTTAAAGATAATTCCATGGAGAAAGAATTACAAGAATCCATTTTAAGTCGAACTCCATAGACAAATGGAGAAAGAAAATGGTGTTCAGACTCTCATGTTCTCAAAAACCCACAGGGGGTCATTGTCCCGCAGTTGGAGCCAATTGTTGACCAAAATTGGTCACCTATATTTTCTCGCTCCTAGAATAATTAAAAAACAAAATTGATATCAGAAGAAGAAAATTTTCGAATGATTATAAGTTCATTGTGTATACCTCAGTCTCAGCTTCATCACGCATTTCATGGATTCAAAATTTGAGTTTGTATAATCAAGATATCCAGTTTTTAGTCAAACCGACAAAAAACCACTTCCTCAACATGCGACAAAGTTAATTTTTCTTGGAACCAAGTTCAATTCTTGGAATATTTGGAACCATGTACAACGTATTGAATCCATGCACATTTCTTGATACTTAGTCATCTTGTAACCTTGGCATGTCCTTGTTTCTTTCATTCTCATCTCTTCTCCATACTTAGTTTCTTTTTTGAATTTTCCTACACTCTTACCCCTCTCCTTATCTCTCCTCCTCTCATCTTCCACCCTCTCCTTATCTATCCATTTCCCCTCCCCTCCTCTCTTCTCTCATACTTTACACTTAGAATTTTTTGTATATACCTCACTCAACACCCTCCTTATCCCTCCATCTCCCTTCCTTTCCCTCTTCCCATACTTCATAGCATGTTCATAATATGGCAGGTTCACTCACCATACTCCTCCCTCACCTCCCCAACCCATGAACCCACAATACCCATATCCCCTCCCAACCTATGTCATACTACTTCACCTTATCCCTCCACCACCCTCATTTTTCCCCTCCCCCTACACTACCCTCTCCTAACCCCTCTCATTCACCTTTTCCCCACTTAAACTATATTTTAAATTAATTACATGAATTGTTAACCAACCAAATTATTGCACGTGGCAGCCAAGCACTGGTGACACATAGCAACCAACTACTCATTACACATGGCAACTCTACAACCAATCAGGTGATGACACATGACAACTATGACATGTGGAAACCAATTAGGTGGTGACATGTGGCAGTTTGTGGTAACCTATTACACAACAATACATGGAATTTTGACTCATGTTGACTGGATGATGACTAGGCACCTATTGGAGGATGAATGAGCAATTAAAATATTTAATTGTTTCATTAATTTCCTAAGGATACGAACCACTAAGTCTCCATAACCTCCACATGTTTCACACCAAGTATTTGGTACACTTTTCATTATATACATTAAAGTTTTGAAAACTCCCATGCATGTGGGATAGTTATTTTGGAAGAACAAATTGAAATTTTTATGGACGATGAAATTGAAATAAAGGGCCCAGATTTCCCCATGAAAATTGATCGACGATTGTTGAGTCTTGTTGTTCTGAAGGCCATAACTCGATATTTGGGAGTCATATTTGCAAAAAATTTACCTCATTGAAAATATAGTTCGACGAGGAAGATTATGGAACATGTTTCAAGGGATAAAATTGACCATCTTTTTCTCATAAATTAAAAAATAGTCAACAATATTTTTATGGTGTGCTGATAAATTTGCTTGACACCTTGACTTAACGAGCTCATATCTTGAGATCCAAGAGTTGAAATTGCACTCAGGAGTACTCGTTGGAAATATAATATGATGAATATCACATCTAAATTTGTTTCCATGGCTGAAAAGTTGAATATCACATTCAAAAAATTAAAATGCAGTCCTCTCTCTAAAAGGGCAGTTAATTAAAATTTTCAAAATAAAAGTTTATAATTTTTTTTTTATTAAAGAAGGTGTAACATCCTGCTCTTGCACACACCTGATTGAACTTATTCTTGAGGACACTTACGTGCAAGTGATCCGGTTCATTATATGATTGATTGTTTCACTTATGGATAATGATGATGTTGTGGATATGATGATATGTATTTGATTATATTTGTATCGACATGTGCTATTGACTGGTTTTCCTTGAGTGTGCAGGACTCTAGAAAGATTGAGGATGTCGATGGCATCGATGGACCTCCTTGGAATCTGGATCGAGTTAGGGAGTGGACTATTTATGGTTTGCGTATTTTTGTTATTGCATATGTGACATATGACTGGTATATTATGATGATGTTTATATATCGCTGACATGTTCGTTGATGGACACAAGATGACGATAGATTTCTAATCAGACTCACATTTGGAGTAAAGGGGTCATGCACGACAACTAGAGACATTGAGGGAGAGGTGTGGCAGCAACCCTGCCACATCCTACTAGCACTCTCATCATGGATCAAACTATAGGTTAATGATTACCTAGTTTGAGATATCCACGATGTCGTGAGGGAAGACTTTGACAGTCGCTCATGAAGATTCTAAGGGGCATGCAATAAGGCAGGGTCCTTAGTCTCCCACAAGGTCACCTGACGGAGTATTGACTCCAAGGTTTTGACGTCTACAAAAATCATTCAAAAGGCGAGTGACACCCTTGGAGCACGTAATGCATCTTGAAGGGCACGTCGCATATATGAAACATGAATGAAGGCGAGCGGCACCCTTGGAGCACGTAGTACATCTTGAAGGGAACATCATAGTTTTAACACTAGTGAGTCAATGAACCTAGGTACCTAGAAAACAATATTTCATTTTGACCTGGTCAGCCTTAAAATAATTGTTGCATGAGTAAAGTTTAAAAATTATAAAATTTCCCTTAAAAAAAATTTTTGCTGAGCCTAGTTGAATTTAAAGCTTAGGTCTAAGTAGGACATGAGAACTAAAAATTAAGTAAGCAAGTAATAAAAGGGGGATGAAGAAAAATGGGGGGTAAAAATTAAATTTAAAAATTAATCAAGGATTAAATTATTTAAAAGATTAATTGTTGGCCATGTGCAAAACTTGCTAATTTAGAACCTAGACCAAAAAGGGGAAACTTAAGTACAAAGGGAATGTGGAACATAGAAGGGAATCTAGTCTAGAGAACTTTCCAAATTCGAACTCAACTAAGATTTAAGAAAGGCGTCAGTCATTAAGGGAATGTGAGGGAATAAAGGGACATCGAAGAACATTTTTAAGAATGCTTTTAGGTGGGTGAGGGAAATTGGTAAATTAATTTAATTAATTAAATCAATTTCTGGTGCAACTACAGGATTGGGTGACAAGTGTACATGGGAGAATATTCCTATTAAAATTTTAATAAAAAGAATTAAATTTGCATTTTGGCAACTATTCACTAAGATAACTCTATAAAAGAAATGGTAGAGGAGGGGAATGGATCACGTCTGGTATGCATAAGGTTATGTTGCTGAATTTTCTCTTCACGGATTTTTCTTGTGGGAGTTGGGATACCCAACTCGAATAGAGAGTGGTAGCTCGACCTTGCGAGGCAAGCTGAGAGCTAGCTTTATCTGGTTTGTGTGTGTGTCCCCTTTGCGGCTCGAGGGGATCAGGGGGAAGAAGAGTACCCCTAGCGTTGGCTAGGAGGTACCAGTGAGGTCTCAGCGGTTAGAAAGCAGGAGTTGGACAAAGCATAAGCACGGGACAACCACTTCAGATTATGCACCTTTGGTTATGGTACTTTTATTTGTCTTTAAATTTCATTTTATTCTGCATTTAATATTGTCTTCAACCATTGATTCTGGTCGATGGTAGTTGGTAATTCGAATTGTTATTTAATCTCTTAGTTGTAATTTAATTCTAGTTGAAGGATAAAACCTATTTCTGAGTATCTATGCCAAAAGGAATATTGTTGGGTTGATAGCATAGATTTCATTTCCAAACTGTTTTAAGAATGTATCTGTCCATATGTCCATTGAGAAACTTATGTACATCAAGGGTTTGTTGCGCGAGATTCAAAGGTATCATCTTTGGTTCATGGTGTAGATTTTTAAACTGTATGTTTTTTGTGTGTGTGTGAATGTGTGTGGAAATCTGAGACTTGTGTGGAGTAGAATTTTTTAGTAGTGAGACATTCTTACAGTTGACATTGTTCTAGTTGGTGCTTTAGCAAGGTTTATTGATGACTTTATTTTTTCATTTTATTAATGAAAATGAATCATATATTTATGTTAACTAACAAGAGTAGTAAGCCATCTACCCTAGCCTGCATTTTACCACTTGCAATGCTCTCTAGATTTTCAAGTTCTCTAACCTGTCTAAAATCTGGATTGTCACTATAATTTGAAAGGTTGAAGGTTACTGACCCTTCCTCTTACCCAAAAGGGATAGTTCGTCAATGTTATGGCATTCATCATGTCCTTATCGATATGTATTAATCTGTCCCCAAGGCCAAGGTTGGAATTTCAAATCCCAACAGCCCGTCAAATTTGACGGTTTACTCAATTCAGATGCATGTTTTGACGGATTTCACTAAGAATGTTGAAGACTTGTCAAAAAAATTTAACGTATTTGACGGGAAAATCACCCTGTGACGGGAAATTTTCTCGTCAAATTCCATCCCTGCCCAAGACGGCCTTCCAATGAAGGGAGGCATTGAACAGAAGGAAGTACCTAGCACTAACTCTTTCCCCTTTTATCCCAACGACTTGGACTTCACACACAACGCCATCAGTGTTATTACTAATCAAGCATGCAACTGTCCACTGTAAAACTGACAAATAGGGCCTAGATGGGTGAATGCTCCATGTCCAAGGTGCGCCCAGGCCAATCTAGTCAACTGTGTGCAATAATGTAGAGGTTATCGTAGTTGTCTTAGTGTGGTCACGCAGATAGTGGTGGTTTGCTTCCTTCCCTAAAGATTAGAGCACAACTGCAGGCGGCCTGGGCAGATTCCATTTTTTGTGCCTTTTTATTCCA